>JBBPMF010001015.1:0-13358 GCA_038090175.1 Austroboletus eburneus
GTATTTTCTTCTTATCATGGTACGATGTCTCTTTATGGTATTTACACAAACATGTACAAACAGTAGAGTAGTATATAAACCCCCGGGCTTCGAGGCTGGAGTCCCCAGCTTTGAAGTCTTGGAGATTTCCTCCCATCATTGCTCATAAGGATCCAAAGGGATCATTACCTTTATACAAGGGTCAAAGGATCATTACACACCTCACTACTGCAGGGCAATAGGAGTTGTTTCAGCTCACACCAGAGAATATTCGGTAGATCTTGATTCTCTCCATGAATTCCTACACGAAGAGATAGCCACAGTCCAACAGCGATACCAAGGATTGGCCGACGCCAAGTGGACTCCTTCTTTGGACTTCAAAGTCAGAGATCAGGTTTTTGTTAAGGCTAAGTACTTCAATTCTACTCGACCATCTTAAAAGCTCTCCGAGAAGAATCTAGGTCCATATCCCATCATCGCCCAAGCCGGTTCCCTCTCTTTCACCCTACGACTACCTGACTCTATGAAGGCCGTACATCTGGTCTTTCACGTCTCACAACTAGAACCTGCATTTCCAAACACCATTCCAAATCGCATTCAACCTCCACCACCTCCAGTAGAAGTTGATGGCGAACCCAAGTATGAGATCGCTGAGATCCTCGACTCCAAAATGGACCGCAGACGAAAGAATTGCAAAATCCTGTATTTAGTCTGGTGGTCCGGCTATGAAGGTACCGACAAAGAAACATCCTGGTTGTTAGCGACAGAACTCGACCACACATTGGAACTCATCTCCGACTTCCATTCCCAGTATCCAAATAAGCCCAGTCCTCATATTCCTTGATCCATTCTTTTTACTTAGATTTCTTTAAACTCATAGACTTTTCTGACAATACTCCGATTTTTTCATTATACTCACTCTGATCTTCGTTTCTTTAAACTTACATTTACAAAAGAAAAAAGAAAAACAGACAAAAATACACTATTGTACAAGAAGGACGACGGTGGCCTACTGCCCCCCCCATCTCCATGTCCTTCTCTCCTTCTCCATTTATGTCGGCTTCTGCACCGGTTTCCTCCATCTCCATTTCCTTCTCTTTTTCCTTCTCTTTCTCCTTACCCTTCCCAGCCATCTCCACCGCTTTCTCTGCCAGCGACCTCAGCTCTTCCGGCTCTGGCATCCCGACCTCCAACCCACTCGCATCCCGCTCCCAGTCTTCCCACTCCCACCGCTCCCGGTCCTCCCGTTCCCATCGCTCCAGCTGAGTAGCAACCAGCTCCTGCTGGCTTGCAACCAGGAGGGCAATCGCCTCCTTGATGTCGCGGAGGGCTGCGTTCTGGTTGGCAAGCCTCTGGGACTGCTGCCAGGTCGCCAACACAAGCTCCAGGATGGAGTCTTGCTGACCCGAAGGGCTGGTGACCAGGCTCGCCTCTGTGTCTGTCCTTGTCTTCTTCCTCGGTGGCCCCACATACTCCCTCTTCCTCTTTGGCACCACCATCTCCACCACCTCCTCATTGTCATCGTCGTCTTCATCATCTCCAGTCGGAGTCGGCCCCGGGCATTCACAACACATCTTGATTGTGGCGCATGCCACACAGGACATCGCCTTCTTCCCCAGCACCGGCATGCACTGATTGTTCAGCCAGATGCACCTCTTGCATGCATCCTCCAGCTGCTCAACTTTCTTGTCCGCCGCCCTCGCCTTCCCCTTGTCTTTTGGACGGGGTTTGGGTCAGGTCGGTGCCTGCCCCTGCTCCATGTCAATGAACCTCCAGTGTTGGCGATAGCCACTTACCTCCGGTGCCTTGGAGTGTTGCTGCGCTGCAATCTCCTCGGCCCTCCTCTTGGCTTCCTCTTCCTCCTTCCTTAGGCGCTCGGCCTCCTCTCCTTCACGCCTCACTTTCTCCTCTACCTCCTTCTTCTTCCGCTCCTCCTCCTGATGACACCGCTCCTCCTCCTCTCATTTCCTCTTTTTCTCAGTTGCCCGCCGGTGGCACTCCTGGTGTTTCGCCAAGGTCAAGGCCTCATCATTGTTGTTGTTCTCTTGGAGCCAGTCGTCAGACCAGGAGGTGATGTCAGGATAAGAGGTTGCAGGAATTGTGGTAGTGGTCGAAGACATGATAGTGGTTTGAAGAAAAGAAATGACACCAAGTTCCCACCTTATATATCCAATCTGAACCCCGATCCCACCTCACTTAGCCCTCCACCATTCCGCTTTGACCACCCTGGTCAATTCACATTGTCACGACTCTGCAGATGGTTCCCACGGCCTTCAGGGGTTCAGGCCTAAGAGGGGGATACTGTCATATCCCAGATTTCAACCAAGTCCCCTCTGGCCATCTCCAAGGCTGTATGGCTGCCTCCGGTGATCTAACTCCGGAGTTGAAGCATTCCATTGCTAAGTCATCCCAGTCTCTCATCCGTTCCTCCGCATCCAATCCTATGCTCTTTCCCTGTATGTTATACTTACATTACCTTCTTATACTTCCTTGTTTGCTATTTAGTTAGCCTCCATTCTATACTGTTGTGCTTGGACAAGGAAGCACAGCCCCGGCTGTGCGACTTGCTGGCACAGTAGCAGTTCCTTTGTATTCTCCGCACAACCCTAGCCTTTCCTTCTTTGGAACTCCGACCTCCGTATATAAACCCATGTACCCTTAGCTTAGACCTCAGTTCGAATATCGATTTAATCACCCGCTTTATTCCTCCGCCATTGATCTCGCATCAGTGTTCTCTCGCCTGAGTCTAGATGACTCATGTTATGATTCGTGTATACCTTTTACCCTTTTTCCATTCTTACCTTAGCCCGCGTAACAGACAGTGCTCCTGCCGTTCGAGTCCCACTTGAGCCATTCTATTTCTCTCTTATTCCCTTATCTCTGCTTACCTATTTAGCATGACTCATCCGCAGTATCCGCAGTTGTACTACCACCACTTATCTCTGACTCGTTCCCCTTCTTCACGATTCCATTGCCTTCTATAGTTGAGTCATCTCCTTTATGCTCTGCTTCATTCTCTCTTGACTCGCATATATAAACCCCTTGATACCCTCGATGTATTCCCCAAGTTAGACCTACCTGAATCTACCTTGATCATCAATTCCTCTCAGGTCCCCCAGTCCTCGCCTTACTGTTGAGTGGGCGCTCCCTTCGTACCCTCATCACCGCATTATCACGCGGTTCCCTTTGTTCCTGAGTCGCGACATACGTCAACCAGGTCAACAGCTCACGACATACCGTTGAGGCTGAGGATAGAAGATAGCCTTCTATCAAAACCTTGCCACGTCAGCTGAATAGCAACGTTAACGTCCCTCATTCCGCGGGTTTATGCCAACATGTAACAAAAGGTCTAACTTGCTCTTCACTGGGCAAGCCTCGCCTTAGCCCATTATTCATCCCTATCGCCCCTCGAACCCTAGACCCTCTCTAGGCCCCCGCCGCCTCCACGAGCCCCCATTGTCCCCCTCAGAGAACTCCTCGGCCTTGCAAGAAGAGGTACCCACTGACGACAATATCGTCGTATCCCTGGAAGATCAAGAAGATCTTACCCTCGCCCATGCCCTCTCAGCCTCGTTGGTACTTCCACGAGCCCCCACACCCCCATCCCCCGAGCCGATCAGAAGATCGAACCCCTTTACCATACCCCCAATGTCCCACACAAACCCCACCCCATCGATGGTGAAACCCACCGAACTTCACCTCGGAGTCCCAGAAGACTTCGATGGATCCTACGAGCGTGCCATGCCCTGGTACTACTCAGTTATGGCTTACCTTGTCGTCAACAACGAGGTTTACAACACCGACGATAAGAAAGTTGCATACACCCTCTCTTTTATGAAGAAAAAATCCGCCCTCATTTGGGCTGACACCTACCGACGCAAAGCCGTTGACGCCGGTACCTTCGGGACCCTTGAGGAGTTCGCCAAAACGTTCAAAACCTCTTTTGAACGACACAACATCACGGACAACGCCATCTACTGGCTATCTACCCACTGTTACGCTTGACGGGGTCGAAGCGTGGCCTACAAAAGGGGTCGAGGGCTTACTGTCGCTATACGGCTGACAGGAGTCGAGGGGCGTCTGAGGGCCGTCGAGGGGACGGGATCGAGGGGGTTCTGAGGACCGTCGAGGAGACGGGATCGAGGGGGTTCTGAGGACCGTCGAGGAGACGGGATCGAAGGGTCTATCAAGGGTCTTTCTTGGTAGGGTTTCTTAGGGCACCGTAGGACTAACGGTGGTTCGAAGGGGTTTCAAGAGAGCGTCCACTCAACAGTAGGACGAGGACTGGGGACCGAAGACAATCCAAGGTACAAGGTAGATTGTAGGAGGTCTAGGATGAGGGACTACAGCGGTGTACCAAGGGTTTTATATACTCGAGCCAAATGGTTAAGGGTAGGTCAAAGAAGAAGGTGAGTCAGCGGTAGAAAGCGATGGAATCGCGAGGAAAGGCTGAGTCACTATGGAAGGATGCGACGGCATCGGAGAGATGTTGGTAATACAGCTGCGGATGAGTCACGCTAAATATGTAAGCGGTATTCGAGGAAAAGATTGAAGAAAAGAGAGAGCCCAGGTGGGACTCGAACGTCAGGGCCTAAGGCCTTTGGTGTACAGCAGTGAATGAAGATCAAGGAAAAAGGTAAGGGGCTAACGAATCGTAACACCCCCCATCGCCATCGAAGCATGGTACGACAAAGCCGTACACTTCCAAACGCAATGGGAATGCACTCAGGCCATCTCCGGCAAGAACCCGAAGACCGAATACCAGTCTTACTCTAACCCCACCCCCCGTCCAAAAGATTCTAACGCCATGGACGTTGACGCAGTCACCACCCCCCATCCCTCCAAGCTTACCGAAGAAGAACGACAACGCTGCTTCAAAGAAGGCCGCTGTCTATGCTGCCGAAGGAAAGGTCACAATGCAAAAAACTGCCCCACCTATTCCTCACCCCCTGTTCCTCGTGCCGTCCGCATCGAAGAAGTTGAAGAAAATTCGATGACCGGACTCAATAAAATCTCTATCCCCTCGGGTTTTTAAATGGAGGACCTCGTTCGATGCAAGGCTCCTCCTCCTCTCCTAAACGTACACATGTAAAAGTATCTACGGAACCTGGAACAATGAAACTCCCCATTCAAGTCATTGTTCCCTCGCATACGTTTAAAGTCGTCGATACCACCGCCTTGATCGACTCCGGAGCCAACATCTCCTGTATCGACTGGAACTTCATGCGAAAGCACAAACTCCCCACCACCCGCCTCCCTCATCCCCTCAATGTCCGAAGCGTCACACAGGACCCCACTGTCCAAGAAGGAGTGAAATTCTCCACTGAACTCTTCATTCATATTGAAGGGCTCGCCCACAAGGTGGTCTTCTACGTCATGAACTGCGGGACCTCTAACGTTATCCTCGGACTCCTGTGGCTCAAGGCCACTAACCCCTCCATCGATTGGTCAAACCAAACCATCTCCATCACAGAATCCACCGACCAATCAAAACTCCTTCACTCCCTCCACTCTGCCGACTCCAGGAGACATGACTCCTACTTCCACTCCTTACTCCCCAACGACTCCCCTGAAATCTGACACGTCCATGTTCTCCCAGATCACCGTCACCTCCCCAGCTTCCTCAAAGACGAAACTAGGGAGGAATTCAACAACAACCCCATCCCCTATGCCACTGTGAACAGGATCTTTCGTGGTGACTCCCATTTTGTTATCTCCGGGCCTATCAACCATGTAGGAAAAGTCAACACATCTACCGAACTCGCCGCCAATGCTGAAAAGGCCAAACCAAAACAGGTCTTACCCCCCGAGTACTCCGACTACACAGCGGTCTTCTCGAAGGAAGCCACTGAGCATATTCCCCCCTCTCACCCCTACGATCACGAAATTAACCTTGACGACTCCTTCACCCCGAAAATCGGAAAAGTATACCCCTTTCCCCCGATGAACGCAGAGCCACAGAAGCATTCATCGAAGAAAACCTTGCCTCAGGGAAGATCTGTCCCTTCAACTCCCCGCAAGCCTCCCCGTTCTTCTTCATCAAAAAGAAGGATGGCGGTCTTCGTCCCTGTCAGGACTACCGGTACCTGAACGAACACACAGTTCGGGACGCCTACCCCCTACCCCTCATCTCCGACCTCATTGACAAGCTCAAGGATGCTAAACTCTTTACCAAGTTTGACGTCCATTGGGGCTACAACAACGTCCGTATTAAAGACGGACACCAGTGGAAGGCTGCCTTCGTCACCCATAAGGGCCTCTTCGAACCTACCGTCATGTTCTTTGGACTGACCAACTCCCCCGCAACTTTTCAATGATTCATGAATGACTCTTTCCGAGACATGATTGCTGAGGGATGGCTTGTCGTCTACATGGACGACCTCCTAGTGTACTCCCCCACGGAAGAACTCCACGTTGAATGGACTCGACGTGTCCTCCAACGTATGCAGGAACTCGACCTGCACCTCAAACTCGAGAAATGTTGCTTCGGGGTGACCGAAGTTGACTACCTGGGAATGATTGTAAAACCTGGTCAACTCGCCATGGACCCAACAAAGCTTGACGGGATCGCATCCTGGCCTACTCCTGAAAAACTCAAGGACGTCCGATCATTTCTGGGTTTCGCCAATTTCTACTGCCGGGTCATCCCAGACTACTCCTCCATCATACGGCCCCTAATCGACCTCACCAAGAAAAACACTCTGTGGGAATGGTCCCCCCTCTGCGCAACAGCCTTTACCCGGCTGAAACATCTTTTCTTGGAAGAACCTGTCCTCCAACTCCCTGACACCTCTGCCCCCTTCGCCATTGCCACTGACGCCTCGAAATACGCCTCCAGAGGCATCCTCCTCCAAACCGATATCAACGGTGATTGGCACCCTTGTTCCTATATCTCTCAGTCCTTCTGCCCGGCTGAGAGGAACTATGACATCTATGATCGCAAACTTCTTGCGATCATCCGCGCCCTCCGCTCGTGGCGACAATATCTCCATGGCTCCCCTCACCCCGTTCAGGTCTTCACTGACCATAAAAACCTCACGTACTTCCGCTCCGCCCAAAACCTCAACCGACGGCAAGCCCGCTGGCTCCTTGACCTTGCGGATTACGATCTCAAACTCTCTCACATCCCCAGCAAATTCCTTGCTGCCCCCGATGCCCTCTCTCGCCGCCCTGACCTTGTCTCCACCGAAGATGACAATTCTGGAGTCACACTCCTACCCCACTCCCTCTTCGTCAATCTCATTGACACCACCTTCTCCCAGCGTATCCTGGACGCTTCCAAACGCGACTCTATTGTCCAGGACTTCCTTCAATCACTCCCTAACACCTCAGACAGCTCCACTGATGTCGTCCTCCCCCTCCCCTTCCGCAAACGCGTCGCCGATTGGCACTATGACAACAGTGTCCTCACCTTCCAAGGATGCACATATATCCCCGTGGACGACTCCCTCCGCAAAGCCATATTACACCATTGTCACGACCATGAGACAGCCGGCCACCCCGGCTACCTCAAAACCCGCCAACTCGTCTTCTCCGAGTTCTATTGGCCCGGCCTTGCCCAATATGTCCGCAAATACATCGAAGGCTGTGCCACTTGCCAGCAAAACAAGGCAAACACCCACCCCACCTCCCCCCCTCTTCTCCCCATCAAATCCTCCTGCACCCGCCCCTTCCAACAACTCTCATGTGATCTCATCACCGACCTTCCTCTCTCCGACGGTTACAATTCTTTACTGGTCATAGTAGACCATGGGCTTACGAAGGGGGTGATTCTCTGCCCCACTAAGAAAACCGTCACCGCGGAAGGAATAGCAAACTTCTTTTTCCTCACGGTGTATCGACGCTTCGGCCTCTACGAGAAAATCATCTCCGATCGCGGCCCCCAATTCGCATCAGCCTTCGCCAAGGAACTCTCCAGACTCCTCGGATACTCCCTCACCCTCTCCACCGCTTACCATCCTCAGACTGATGGCGAAACCAAATGCGTCAACCAGGAAATCGAAACCTATCTGCGCATCTTCTGCGGACATAACCCCTCCTCCTGGTCCGAACTAATTCCCCATGCCGAGTTCACCCACAATCACCGCCCTCACTCCATTACCGGACAATCCCCCTTCTACCTCATGATGGGATACGAACCCCAAGCCCTCCCAGAGATCTTCGCCCAATCGAAAATCCCTGCCCTCGAAGAACGACTTCGTTCCCTCACTGCCGCCCGTAACGAAGCCCTCGCCGCACACAAACTTGCCAGACAAACCATGGCTGCTCACTCTAAGAAATCCTTTGCCCCCTTCGTCAAAGGAGACCGAGTCTGGCTAGAAGCCAGGAACCTCAAACGCCTCATCACCAACCCCAAATTTGCACCGAAACACGAAGGACCCTTTATCATCATGGAGGTCCTCTCCCCCCTGACATACAAACTCCGTCTTCCTCGTACCTGGAAGATACACCCTGTCTTCCACGCTTCCCTCTTATCACCCTATCGCAAAAACAGCATACACGGCCCCAATTTTCCCACACCTCCCCCTGACCTTATCGATGGCCAAGAAGAGTACGAGATCGAGAAGATCATCAGACACCGTGGGTCCCCGACGGCCCGACAATACCTGATCCGATGGAAAGGGTACTCCGCAGAAGAAGACTCCTGGGAACCCGAACGGAACCTACGGAACTCCGCTGACATCCTTAGAGGATATAAACAACATCACCATCTTACCCTTCCCTCATCCCCTTCTGTCTCCTCTGTCATGGCCATCCCCCTCACCCCCGCTAGCGACGCCTCCTCAGACATCGTCGAAACCGGCTGGACCACTACCACCAACAGCCAACACCTGTTGGACCCCAACTACGAACCTCCCGTCTCCCCCTCCATCCCTTCCGAAGATGTCTGGGCCAGATACACCTGGTCTTCCCCTATCTCCCCCGTCCCCCTCATAGACCGAATCTCTGACCAACGGGTCCCCGTTAACCACCCCCCACTGTCCTTCCCCACTCATCCATTCCCCCTCGATCAAGACTTGGTCGACGCCACCGCATATCAACTACGTCACCTCCCTCTCTCATGGACCCTGTTAAATACTATGGAACCTAACTCCACCTTCACACATTTATACCAATCGTTTCTTACGGTGTTGCAATTACTTCTCACCACTTCCGCTCCTACCTCCTCCCCTGACACGGCCACCTATCGCTCTCAACTCGCTCGCATCCTTAGGATGTTGGAGTGACATGTTATCCAAGCCATGTATCAATGCGATATGTTAGCCTTTGTCGCAGAAGTGGACTCCCACCTTCGTTACCCCTCCCCAACCACATTCGTCACCACACCAGAATCCCCCCCCATCTCCACATCGTCCTCTCCCCTCAATGAAACAGAACTCCTCATCCTATCACAGTTCGACCATCCGCGTACCCCATCTCCTCCCCCTCATGCGACCCTCCAATGTTTCCATTGCCATGTTGTCGGGCACATTCGCATCAATTGCCCATGCTACCAGTGCAACAAATGCAGGGAGTTCGCCCCAGGACACACACGATTCGCCTGCCCCGCTTGGCCCAGACGTTCCCTGGTCCTTCCCCCATCCTCCTCGTCGGGATCCTCCTCTCAGAACTCCTACCACAGGGCTCCCCGACGCCTCCGCTTTTCCTCTGCACAACGAGCCCCAGTCGCTCGACGACCTATACGCTCCCCTTCCCCCGACATGGATCCCTTCGTCTCCGCCGAGGCAGATTTCAATGATGCCAGTTCTGGTTACGGTGACTTCTAAAGGTCTTCGTCATGGACTTGACCCTTAACCGGGGGGTAATGTTACAACTCGTGTATACCCCTATCCTTTTCCCCTTATCCTTACCATAGTTCTCCCAACAGACATTGCTCTCGCTGTTCGAGTCCCGCCTGAGCCACTCTATCACCCCCTTTTTTCCTATTGTCACTTACTTATTTAGCGTGACTCATCCGCAGTATCCGCAGTTGTATCGGTACCATTTATCTCTGACTCGTTTCCCCTTCTTCGCGATTCCATCGCTTTCTATTAGACGAGTCACCCCTTTTACGCTCCGCTTTATTCTTCCTTGACTCGCATATATAAACCCCTTGATACCCTTGATGTATTTCCCAAGTTAGACCTACCCGAATCTACCTTGATCATCGATTCCTCTCGGGTCCTCCAGTCCTCGCCTTACTGTTGAATAGGCGCTCCCTTTGTACCCTCGTCACTGCATAATCACACGGATCCCCTTGTCCCTGAGTCGCGACATACGTTGACCAGGTCAACAGCTCACAACATACCGTTGAGGCTGAGGATAAAGGACATCCCTTTATCAAACCCGTGTCACATCAGCTAAACAGCGACGTTAACGTCCATCGCCCCTCGGGTCTACGCCAATGCGTAACAGTTTGATTCGTCCATTTGCCAGATTTTCTTCTATGAATGACTTGCAAGCTTCTTGTTCAGAAAGGGATAGGGGGTAAGCTTTGGCTCTCCTTGGAATGAATGTCTCCTTCAATTTGATGGTGTGATCATAGGCTCATGAAGGAGGCAGAACATTTGGAGGATTTTCTTCAAACACGTCTTTGAAGTCTTTATAGTCAGTTGGTAACTCCCTCCTTTCTTGCTTTTTCTCCATTTCCAATTCTGTAGAGAGTGTTGTTTTCATGACATATTCTTCAGCGGTTTCATACCTTTTATAGTACGATGTGTGGGTTTCAAAATCGGGATTCTTCCGGAGATATCTTATGAGATATCTTCTTTCATCTTCTTCGCTTTCTTTCAAGGTTTGTTTCCAGTCTCGGGTCGGTAGTTGGAGGGTTACCCTTCCTGTTGCCCAGTCTATGCCTGGATTTTGTTCCCTGAGCCAATTCATCCCTAAAATGACGTTCTCCTTGCTGGCTGGAAGGAGATGGAATGTTCGATTCTTCATTACATTGCCGATGTGAAAGGTTATCGTTGTTTGGAATTGGATGAGTCCTGCTTGGTTTGTAGTTCTATCTGCGTTGATAGCTCTGATGGGTCGTGCTATTCGTTCCATAGGTAGATTGTTTCTCTTGGCAAAGTCCAAGTTTATGAAGGAGCCAGTTGCTCCGCAGTCGATCAAGGCAGTGGTTTTGGCAGTGGTCCTTCTGGATATTTCAAGTGAGATGGGAACGAGTATTGATTTTGGATCACTTGATACTAGTACAGAAGAAAATTTAGGGGGGCAGAGAGCCGACTTCTGTCCCCTCTTTAAAAATCCGAAAAGCCTTTGTCCTTTAGTTCAATCTTTGCGATTATTTCTTCATCCTCCTTTGGGTCTTCAAAACATTCTTTGAGTACCTGGAGTACTTCCTTTTCATCCACCTGCTTTTCTCCCAATTGTTTCACATATTCATCAATGGGTCCTTTCTTTGTCTTGATGGTTTGGACCCTGGCTGGGTTTCTAGGGGGGCGGAGTGGTGGGTTTCCTCTTTTTGGATGGTTCCTAGTGGAGCATCCTACTTTATGACAGATGAAGCATCTGTTTTCCCTGATGTGGCGAGCTCTTTCAGTAGGGGAGAGCATTCGTCATCCTAGAGCAGTGGTCTGAAGGGCGTCCACATCCATGGCATTTGGGTCTCAGTTGTTGGTCCGTCCATAGTCCATTCTTCCTTTCCAGATATCTTTTATCTGATCCTGTTGTCAGGTGAAAGCTGCAGCTTTTTCCGACCATTCCTTCCAAGATCCTGGTTCCTTTTCCATTCCCAGGATTCTTTCTGTGAGGTCTGGGTCTAGTCCTTTCATATAACATTCAATCAGCGCATTTTGATCCGAGATTCTGGCTTTTGATACAAGGAGTCGGAAGTCTGTGTTGAATTTATTGAGGGGATCCAACCCTTTTCCTTTCATTGTGATCTGGTGTAGTTTTCGTCGAGAGTCAGCAGCAGTGTGCTTGTCTGAGAAAAATTCGTTTTTGAATTCATTCCAGGTGGCTTTGTCTGGGGCAACATTTCCGAAGTCAAAGTTTTCATAGGCAGCTTCAGCGAACTGCTTGCCTCGCCCTTTTGACATCCTGTTGAGGGTGGTATAGATCTTCTTCAAGTCATCGTACTTATCCTTGTTCATAAGGAAGTACGTGTCCATGGCTCTGATCCAGAATTTGGCATCAGACACTTCTCCTGAGAACTCTTCTGGGAGTCCAGCTTTAAGTTCGGCCATTTCTGAGTGGTCCAGTTCAGGGAGGGGGTTGATCTGAGGGGTAGGGGTGTTATGGGATGAGGAGAACGGAGTTCTTCGAGACAGATGAGATCTTGATGAAGGAGGAGGAGTTCCACTTTGAGCAAAATGTGGTTGGTTCCTTCTAAGGGTTTCAGAAATGGATTCGAGTCTTGATCGTTCTTGTTACGATTCGCGTATACCCTACTCCTTTTCCCTTCTTACCTTAGCCCGCATAACAGACAGTGCTCCTGCCGTTCGAGTCCCGCTCGAGCCACTTTATTCCTCTCGTATCCCTTTATCTTTGCTTACCTATTTAGCGTGACTCATCCGCAGTATCCACAGTTGTATCATCACCACTTATCTCTGACTCGTTCCCCTTCTTCGCGATTCCATCGCTTTCTATTAGTCAAGTCACCCCTTTTACGCTCCGCTTTATTTATCCTTGGCTCGCGTATATAAACCCCTCGATACCCTCGATGTATTCCCCAAGTTAGACCTACCCGAATCTACCTTGATCATCGATTCCTCTCGGGTCCTCCAGTCCTTGCCTTACTGTTGAGTAGGCGCTCCCTTCGTACCCTCGTTACCGCATAATCATGCGGATCCCCTTGTCCCTGAGTCGCGACATACATCGACCAGGTCAACAGCTCATGACATACCATTGAGGCTGAGGATAAAGGACATCCCTTTATCAAACCCTTGCCACGTCAGCTGAATAGCGACGTTAATGTCCATCGCCCCTCGGGTCTACGCCAACGCGTAACAAAAGGTCTAACTTGCTCTTCATTGGGCAAGCCCTGCCTTAGCCCACCATTCATCCCTATCGCCCCTCGAACCCTAGACCTTCCCTAGGCCCTTGTCGCCTCCACGAAACTCCATCGCCCCCCTCAGAGAACTCCTCGACCTCGCAAGAAGAGATACCCACCAACGATGATATCGTCGTATCCCCAGAAGATCAAGAAGATCTTACTCTCGCCCACGCCCTCTCAGCCTCGCTGGTACTCCCACGAGCCCCCACACCCCCGTCCCCCGAGCTGATCCATAGATCAAACCCCTTCGCCATAACACCAATGTCCCACACGAACCCCGCCCCATCAACGGTGAAACCCACTGAACTTCGCCTCGGAGTCCCAGAAGACTTCGACGGATCCTATGAGCATGCCATGCCCTGGTACTACTCAGTCATGTCTTACCTCATCATCAACCAAG
>JBBPMF010001016.1:0-13316 GCA_038090175.1 Austroboletus eburneus
TCGCCCTGGTTCACAGTTCCTGATGACGGCTCTGATATGTTGTAACTCGACAGCTACGCCTGGAAGAGGTGATTGGCCGTCCGATGCTGGCTGAGGGACAGCAACAAAACGGACATCTTCACGTGCAATGGGATCAGGTTCTGGTGAGGGTGCAAGAATACTCAAAGTGGGGATATACGAAGAGACCGCAAAATCGGATAGCTTGTTCCCAGATCCCGAGTACTGCGTACCGTAAAGACCAGCAGCATGGATCGGAAGGAACGTGAAAGGTCCAGTGGGGCACCAAAAAATACGTGATAAATCTCCAGGAGTCTGTTACACGATAAATCGATACATCAGTAACGAAGTAAGCCGGCGTGATGTCACATACCGAGAAGGCCAGAGCATCCAGGACAGGTTTGACAACATTATTCCATAACACTGATAAAGTAGATTTCCACTGGTGATTTTCCCATTCGGATTTAGGCTTCCCTATTCTTTCCTCAGAGGGTACGTCACGATGACGGTCAACCAATTCACTGAGCGTTTTCTGAAGACCACTGGACCTCCCAAGAGTGAACTGCAGGAGGGGGACATGAATCGGTTCATCCATGTCGGCAAGAATGATCAATGCGTCGCAGCGCTTTTCAGCAGCATTAAGGATCACCACCGGGCCGGCATGTGCTGAAGCACGAAGTCGTGAATATTCTTTTTGAAGAAGAAATCGCTCAAAGCCAGGGAACCTCCGAATTTCCTGCAATAACCTATCTCGCTCGATAGCGAGGTCACGGTGTCTGTCGGCCTGTTTTCGTAACGAATCACTTTCAGCATCTTCAGCGCGCTGCATCTTCTCCGACAAGAATATCGATTTTTCGCGTGTAACGCTAGCATGCTCCAGTTCAGCTGACAGCCGTTGAAGTCTATGAGCATGATCGGGATGGGCACGCAACAGTTCGTCATACGAATTGCGGAGCCGATAAAGATCTCCCCAAACGATCGATCGACCTTGCTCTAGCCACTCGACAGCAATTTCAGGTAAACCTGACTCAAGAGCTACTGCTGCTGCCTCCCGCACAATACCAGTGCCTTTGATGAGTTCCCGATAGCGGTCTGTAAGAGAAAGGCCAGCCCATGCAAGCTCGGGCAGTATGCTGATAGCTGCAGCACATGCATGAAGAAGTGAGTGGTGACCTAAGACACGAGCACACATGGCCCAATAATGGCAGGCTCGTAGCCGAGTAGTAGCGGGGCCCGTAGAAGAAAGTGCGGAAGACGAATGCTGAAAAATAGCATCCTGGAGGTCACTGACTTCCCCCAGGCGATCGAAACGAGTCAGTAGGGCATTTCCGAGGTTGCTGAGATAACCAGGTTTCTCAGGGTGTTGCTTGGGCATGAGCTCGATTGCATCCCTGAGGCTCGAGATAGCATCCTCGAGGTCACTGGCTTCCCCCAGGCGACTGAAACGACTCTGTAGGGCACTCCCGAGGCTATTGAGACAAGTAGGTTTGTGACGATGCTGAATGGGCGTGAGTTCGACGGCATCCCTGAGCCTCAAAATAGCATCCTCGAGGTCGCTGACTTCACCCAGGCGATGAAAACGAGTCCATAGGGCATTCCCGAGGTTGCAGAGATAACCAGATATGTCAGTATGTTGACTAGGCGTGAGCTCGACAGCATCCCTGAGGCTCGAAATGGCATCCTGAAGGTCGTTAACTTCCCCCAGGCGATCGAAACGAGTCCGCAGGGCAGTGCCCAAGTTATTGAGATAACCACGTTTCTCGGGGTGTTGATTGGGCATGAGGTTGACAGCATCCTTGAACCTCAAAATACTATCCTGTAGGTCACTGAGTTCCCCCAGGCGATCGAAACGAATTTGTAGTGCATTCCCAAGGTTGTTGAGACAACGAGGTTTCTCAGTGTGTTGATTGGGGGTGAGCTCGACAGCATCCCTGAGGCTCGAAATAGCATCCTGGAGGTCACTAACGTCCCCCCCACGGTAAAAACGAGTCCATAGGGCATTGCCAAGGTTACTGAGACGACTAGGTTTCTCAGTGTGTTGATTGGGGGTGAGCTTGACAGCGTCCCTGATCCTCGAAATGGCATCCTGAAGGTCACTGACATTCCCCAGTCGATCAAAACGAATTCGTAGGGCAGTGCCGAGGTTGTTGAGACGAGCAGGTTTGTCAGGGTGTTGATTGGGCGTGAGCTCGACAGCATCCCTGTGTCTCGAGATAGCATCCTCGAGGTCACTAACTTCCCCCAGGCGCTCAAAACGAGTCCATAGGGCATTCCCGAGGTTACTGATATAACCTGGTTTGTGAGGATATTGATTGGGGGTGAGCTCGACAGCATCCCTGAGCCTCGAAATAGCATTCTGGAGGTCGCTCACTTCCCCCAGGCGATCGAAACGAGTCCGTATAGCAGTGCCAAGGTTGTTGAGATAACGAGGTTTGTCAGGGTGTTGATTGGGGGTGAGCTCGACAGCATCACTAAGCCTTGAAATAGCATCCTGGAGGTTGCTGACTTCCCCCAGGCGATTGAATCGAGTCCATAGGGCAGCGCCGAGGTTGGAGAGACGAGCAGGTTTGTCAGGATGTTGATTAGGCGTAAGCTCGACAGCATCACTGAGCCTTGAGATAGCATCCTGGAGATCAATGACTTCCCCCAGGCGACCGAAACGAATCTCTAGGGCAGTGCCAAGGTTGAAGAGACAAGTAGGTTTGTCAGGGTGTTGGTTGGGCATGAGCTCGACAGCATCCCTGAGCCTCGAAATAGCTTCCTGAAGGTCACTGAGTTCCCCCAGGCGATCGAAACGAGTCCGTAGGGCAGTGCCGAGGTTGGAGAGACGTCCAGATTTGTTAGGGTGCTGATTGGGCGTGAGCTCGACAGCATCCCTGAACCTCGAAAGAGCTTCTTGGAGGTCATTGACGTCCCCCAGGCGTTCGAAACGAGTCCATAGGGCAGCGCCAAGGTTGGAGAGATGTCTAGGTTTGGGGCGGTGATAATGCTCCGTAACGCTCCTGAATCTCGTAATCGCATTCTCGAGATCGCTCAGTACCCCGAGATGGTTGTACCGATAGAGAAATGCAGCACCAAGATTTCCCAAGCTTGAAAGACACCGCTCGTCCCAAAGTGAACTAGAGTGGACCGAACGTTCCAGAAAGAAAATTGCTTGTTGAACATCCTCGATGTCACCAAAGCGTTCGAACCGGCGCAACAGATGAACACCCAGGTCGAACGGATCCAGGTCTGTATCACCTAGTCCACGATCGTATTGAGGGGGCGAACCATCATCCATCCGAGCATCATCCGATCTTCGTTTTGTATGCAAGTGAAGCATCAAGACAGCCGCTCGCCTCTCGTGACTCTGTGAAGGGGAGAGGTTTATTGCCTCGTGCAATAACGCCTCGGTTTGGGCTACATCATATTCCTGTCTTTCCTTTCTGAACCGCGCAAAATGCACTGTAGCCAATTGGATCAACGTCCGAGGTCGGTCAAGGTGTCCGGCAGGACGCGCATCGAGAGCATCACGATATAAGGACATGGGAACCTCAAAGGAGAGACCACCGCCGTGAATCTGACGATAGGTCAATTTTGATGTGGCGAGGTTTGACTGTGAAGCCGCACGACAAGGATGGTTTGGCAGACAAAGACGCAACGCGTGCTCAAATTGCTCGATAGAACACTCAATATCTCGCTGTTCCCCATGTTTTTGGTAACGTGCGAGAGCCCGATGGCCGTTGTTTGTAGCTTTTATTAGTTCATCTTGTGATTCGGTTGTCGACTGGGTATACGTTAATTCACAGTGGTAGTGTGACTGATCGTGTGCTTACAGAATGAGGATGACCATCAACGACTCTTGAGGCCAACGATTCACCACATGTGTGCATCCTTCTACTGATTGCAACTAAGAGTGATGAACAGGGGGATATGACATCCCCATCCTTTGGAAACAAAGTGAACGCTGCAACAGTATCAGTCTTGCACCATCAAAGAGATGATCTACTCACCGAGGGCCTTTTCGCTGTATTCCTGAAGTTGTTTGACAGTGATCTTCAACTTTCGGAGCTCCTCTCCACACCCCAGCATTGGCTGTAATTCGAAGGATGCATATATCCTGAAGCCAACTGTTTCAGACGGTTCCGATGGCCTATAGTCTCTGTTAGAACGAAGTCGAGTACGAGAAATGACGCCTGACATTGGGATTTGCTCATCCCACTCGACGATGTCGTTGTCCGCCAAGACACGTTTGTTCTCTGTTCTCCATTCAAAACCATTGTGAGAGACAACAGCATAGAACCCAGCAGGGATTCGTCTGAGACCCAGAGCAGCATCTGTGATCCGAATATCTGCGTCGACATTAGAAAACTTGAGAAAACGTGTAGGTAAACGAATTTCGCACTCGTGATAAAGGTATCATCACACTCATATGTCTGTACTCCAGGAGGGGCCAAGGAATAGGATGCGTCTTGCGACGAATCTTTATTTTCGGGTGGTTCTTTGAGCTTGGTGTCATGTATAGAGGAATGGAATTCGCACTCGTGTTAACCATTTCTTCACACTCGTCCGTTCGTATGCCAGGGGACGCAGAGGAAGGGGATGCGTCCTGCGACTCATCTTTATTTCCTGTTCAACGTAAGAAAGCTTGAAACGTGTAGACAAATGAAATGCGCACTCGTTCTTTCACACTCGACCGCCTGCAGGGGCGAAGAGGAAGGGGATGCGTCTTGCGGCTGATCATTACTCTCGGGTGGTTCAGTAAGATCAGTATCAGAGGTATCGCTGAAAATATAACCCATTGTGATTGAGAGTGAGAAAATGGCTGCTGGAGATACCGCAGTTTTATGGCCCATTGCGCTAGTGTCAGTTGTTGCTGTGCGGTGGGAAATGTGAACGCGAAGGGCGAGACAAAATTGAAGGTACCTAGAATTCCACAGCCTCTTATGTCTGATTCCCAAGCACAGTAATCAATGATGGACGTTGCCTGGTATCGCGCACAGGAGATCCATATAAGCTTCAATATGCCTCCACAGGAAGCGGGGCTATGTAAATTAGACGACAAGCTGTAGAGCGACTAGGTTGTTCGTTCGAAATTATGTCGGAATACAGGGCGTCCTACCTTGAGTACTGGTACTGAGTCCCGGGCCCCTGAGCTCGTTCAGTCACCGGGTCCTTGCCTGTACACGCCATCCCACTGGCCCGATTCTTCTTCACACCCCACCAATCTACGACAACCAATCAGCAACCTTAGTGTCATTGAATGCATTGTCGTACCGCACTTCTCACTGACATACGATGGCACGACTGGTCTACTCAGTCAACCACTGCTGCGAACCGCAGCCCTTCGTGATTTCGATCGATACTACAGCGTTGTTTGAGGTGATGACACTTTTCTTGCCAACCTTGTGCAATCAAGCCGTCGACGTACGTGTCACCCCTGGCAGAAATGTGTCCGTAGCCTAAGCAATCTCAGCGTCGTCTGATACAGTGAGCGTCCTCACCGTCTGCAACTTCGGCTGCCATGCTGGCACTTGTCTTGGGTATAATGGATTCAGTGACGGTGGATGATCTACAAATACTCGCTGAGGATATATTAAAGGGAAAAACAAGTCTACTCTTCGTGATTTTGGTCGCCGAAACTGGACGTTGTTGATTCGATGATGCTGGTGCCAAGCTGTCGAGGTAGCGCATGGCTGAGTATGTTAGCGAGGTTGCCGGAGCCTCGCACGTCTGCCGTTGGAGAACTTGACCTGGTGACCAAAGACGCGACGTAGTGGGCAAAGGCAGCGGGCCTGGACACGACATGAGCGTTTTCGTTCCGATGGTTCCATCGATCGTGACTGGGGAGAATAAGCACATACCGAGAGTCTGCGGGCTGTGGCAGAACTCCCTAAGCCTATGACAGTGGCACAAACACATACTAGTACGTGAGTTGCTCGCCCGGTACCTTCTATCCGTCATCTTGGAAGTTGCCACTAAGTACCGATGTTTTTCCCGACATCGCCGCCTTTTCCATCGAAAATCTTACCCCGACGCACACAGTCGCATGCCAAGTTCGAAGACTCGAGTTACCAATCAACATTGCCTCTCCCACGAAGCACAAATCCATCTCGCCCATTGCCTCACCGCGAGCGAATAAAGTTGCATCAAACCTTTCTGCGAGCAACTGTCGACACCATCGCTTCAAACGTTCACTGACGACATGTCCACTTGTTCCCCGCTCAGAAATTCCTTTCTTGCGATTCCGTTGTGAGCCATGTCACTCTTCGAGTGGTTCATTGAGTATCACATGTGCTACTACTATTCACAAAGTCATAGCCCACTCCTTTTCCAGTGCCGGAACGTCGGAATAGCGGAAATAAATACGTCACTCATACCAAATGAAATCTCATTCTCCATGTTCGACCTCGTTCGCCCACCCCGGTGCACATGATTTATCAACAGAGCAAATCAAGACGTCCATCTATCTTTTTGGTGTATGCAGGCTCTTTGCCAACCGTTTCCTACCCCGCGTGTTCGAGGTAGTGCCAGTTTTTGGCTACTTCGGTATTCTCGCGCACAGCTTACTCTCCTCCAAAAGGACAAGTGGAACCTCGTTATTCCACCATATCTTTGTGAAGGAGCCACTCGCACTTTTCCTCGCCAAGTACATGAGGGGTATGAGCAACATTTGGGAACTCAACCTTTTTGTGCGGTTGGCATAGAATGCTTTCTCGAATCAAATCGCTCCAGAAGCTCAAGTTTGATTTTTGCTGTTTCCTGGAAAGCGACGTTGGACTAGAGATGATCAAGGTGCCTTTTCTCGGAATGATTCATTCTTGTCATGTCGACCCCACGTTCTTACGTACTTTGGTTGCAGATATTGGCTTTGCCACAAGAACGCTTTGGTTCCCCCAGTCTACTGCGACTCGGCGCTGTTGTTCCGAACTGTACAGTCTTTACGGTGTAGACACTGTCCTCAGACGAACACCCTGAATGGTCGAGTTATCTATCAAAGACGATGAAACCAGAGATCGTTTCGGACGTTTTCGATCTCTCTTGTGTCCCAACCGTACATGCTCGCATTGGTGACCCGTTCGACGGGCATGTGTTTGGCTTTATTTGTTCAATTCTCCGGCATACGAATCACGCCAACCTTTTTTGTTGTCTTCCGATTTCTTGTTGATGGAAGAGACGAATGAAGTCAATGAAAACTGATTCAGGGAACGCCAGCATTCTATTAGGATAGTCCACTACCCGTAAGTAACTCAGTGCTGGCGCTACCTCTTTTCTCAAGCTCATCGCTCCTGTAGTCATTGTACAGGTCTGTTGTTGTCTGTGGTTCATTGCGCGGTTCATGTGGGTCGTACACATGTGATATCTTCGTGGTGCTGAACACTAGCACTAGTGCCCACCATGCCTATTTCGGCCGATCGTGTATTGTGGTCCTTTGCGCTATGTGTGCCACCTCAATCGTCGACTCAGCTCCATCTTCCTGGCGTTCCTACACCCTTGACGACTCGCGTTTGCTGTGGGTTTGATTCACCACTATGGTTTGAGGTAGTCTCCCTTGACTCACAGCCCATTGTACTTCCTTCAGCTTTGTCGGGTGGTTATGTGGATGCTCTTCACTCATTTCGTCCGCAGGAGTCTTCGTTAACTACCCATGAACCAAGATGCTCGATTTACGCTTGACTGCCTCATCTCGCTTAGGTTTCCGGGTCGTACACGCAGGCTCTCCTGGCTTCTTTTTCGCTCCTTCGACCATCTACCACCCTTTATAGGTTCAGCGCCACCAGTAAACCCCTTGCCGACCTCGATTACCTTCGTCGCACGAGTAAGCACCGTAGTTGTTTCATTTGTTGCTTCGTTCACTATCTAGCAGTGAATCGGGTAATCTAACCAAGGGAAACATACCTCCAACTTCATTTTGCCGTGCTGATCGCTGACAACTCATGGCTCTATCCTACTCACTGGCAATCACTTTTCACAGGGTGCGTTTCACGAGGCATACAGCCAATATTTCGCTCTCGATCTCGAAATTCATGCTGGAGCTTCACAGAATCGAGTCTTTGGTTTATATGATACGAAGAGCTGACGAGAGACATGGCCCGGCTTACTTTGACTATTTTGTAAGTCATTTTTCCTCTGCTTTTTTACTTATATTTCTTCTCTGAATTCATGCTAAACGATCGATAGGGTGGTTTGGTCAGCATTGACTGCTCTCCCATCATCGTCGCTGTGTGACTACTGGGTCCGTCATGATCTCCGGAACATTTCCTGGCTGTTTAGTGTGGATATTGTACATGTTAATGCATGATGTTTGGCTCTTCTTGAGGTTCGCCACTCGGATCAGTCGGATGTCGCAGAAATAATACGATTAAAAATTCTCGGTCGTCAATCCACTTTGCCAGAGTACATGTAGCAAGGTAAATACATAAGCAACAGGGCATGAATACGTGCGCTCGTTATGGTGATCGGTGAATTTGATGTACTCGTTGCATTTGAGTTGGTTCCGTTTGCGTGGCGTTCTTCAAAATTGATATCGATCGTCAGAAAGCAGCTGAAAGGTGTACAATGGGCGGCCAGAAAATTGAATTACACCACCCGGGCCTCCAACCTTGCTTCGTCGAGATTTTCAACATGATGGCAAAGGTTTGAGAAAACGTACGATTGTTCCACGGGGAAGCACCGGACGCGTACTCTATCTCATTGATGGATGTTTGGTAAATGTACTTGCTCAGATTTCAAGTGAAGAGACGACCGAGAAGAAGAAAAATAGCACCGGGTATGAGGGGAAATTGACGTCCACAATCTAATTTGCTGTGGCGCATCTTACAACAAATTAAGCGGAGAGATATTTTTTGACATGTGGGCGGCAGGTTGTTGGTCCGATTTTGTTGTTCTCTTTCCCCCCCCTTCCCCACCAATTCACCTCCTTGCCACACCCTCATACCAATATGCCTCGTGCTGGAAAAACTTCCACCCGCTCATCAAAACCGCAAGAACAGCTGCGACTCTCCTGCGATAAATGCGGGGCTGCAATTCGCTACCGCGAAGGAACAAGATGGGATGCAGTCGATGCGCTGCTGAAAGCGCATATGAACAACATCTGCCCACTAAGGCCAATGAAGGAGGCACCAAAGGTGGTCGCATCCGCGCCTGCATTCTATTGTCCCCCGGCGCCACCTCTCCCTTGCGCAGAACCAGCTGCGCCTACCACATCTCAGACCACAACCTGGATAGCTGTGGATTTGGGACGGAAAAATAAAACAGTGGAAGAGCGCAAGAGAATATTAGAGGAGGACAAGTATGCGGAGGAGGTGACGAGTAAAAGCGTGGTTTGTAGGGCATGCCACAAGAAGATTAGCCTCGACAAGAGGTCGGATTTCTATCCAGGCTTCTGGGAGAACCACAAAAAAAGATGCAAAGCTATCAAAAAGCTCGAGGTCAGTCCAGTTCGGCTGATGAGCAGTAGATATACTGACCGCCACACATAAAAAAGGCCGAACAGAGGGCTCGGCAGGTATCCGATGACCTGCAAGTCGGCCATGAAGAGTCGATCCAAACGAGTAAATCATTTAGAACAATTCCACACGGCGATGAACAGGATGCATCGTCAAGCGAGAGTGAAGATGGTGAAAGCGAGAGTGAAGACGATGAAGCTCCCCGGATATCCTTTCCAAGTAAGTTCGTTGCACCCCATGCATATATGTCGCTCTGAGAAGGAGTCACCTTGTCTTGCCGTGCGCAGTATCCTATGAAAGGTATTTCAGCAAGGCTGGTGAATGAAAAAATTCCATGTGAACGGCGTCGACCGCCGACCTATCTAGTTCGGTGATCTCCGGGATTCAAAACCCTCCCGTCTCCTCCCGTCTTTCCTCAAGTCTTCTAGCTACTTGGACCGACACACATAGTACCATCCATTCATGCCGAGTTCGTGTTTCGCGCTACAAGAATATATGATTCCAGCACTTTTTTAAAATGATCGTAGTTGTATTACATTTGGTGGACATAGCATACTCGAAAGTCGCTCTTCCTTTCTATGTCAAAGGATTTAGTGGGAAAGTAAACATTCCCATAAATCTAGCAGCCGAATTCACGATTGCTGCTGATTTGCGTGAGAGGGGAATCACATCGAGGTCCGACCGAAAACGCACTCTCACTGCCCTACCCATCCTGAGCGAACACTGACGTTCCCTTATAGATAGATGCAAGGTATCGGGTATTGGCTCGATAAGTGTACATGGTTTGAATATATCGCCGGTTGACAGGTCTGTGTAAGACGTCAGGTTTGCAAGGCTTGAAAACGAAAGTCGCGCGTTGCATCTTCCCGTGGCACTTCAAAACCTTGCCGTGAACCATGTCCTCGCACCCGTCGATTCCCTCAAAAATTCTGGATCGGCAGAAAAGCGTGTCAGTATCTATTCTTGCAAACATCCGAGACAAATAAATACGACTCACCCCGCGTCAGCTCGTACGCCGCAAACGTACTTCCAGCAGCTGGTATGCTGTACAGAACAACATGATACGCGATCACATTATCGTATTTATAACTCACCTTCGGAGTACTGTAGTGGCAGGACGTGGCGTTGGTGTCACGGAAGACAAGAAAGGTAAGGACTCACGCGACGGGCTCAATCCCCTGAATAGTCCTTTGCTAAAAGACGCGACCATCCGTTTAGCATCATGTCCAAGGAATGTCATAATGGGACTCACGCTCCGCCTTCAGAGACGGTTGCTCTGAGCTCTTCGTTGATGTATGTCTATGGGCGCGACCTCGGTGGTGTATCACGAAGCTGAATACGTGATTTGATCACGTCTATATAGCGTAAACGAGGGGCGAGAGAAAATGGTTTGATAACCATAAAAAAAGTGCGCACCAAAAGGATAACTTGAAAGCCAGTACGCAATCTGTGCCGAAAGAGATGCAAATCAGTAAGAGGAAAGAATCACAGGTTGATTGTTTACCCCTCCTGTCGATCCGCTCGCGAGAAGTGCGCATACCGGTATCTGTTGGCCATATATACTTTGAAACTTTCGTTTCGAAAATTCAAACGCTATACAGAGAACGTAAAGACGGGTGGGAGTACGGAAACGTTCGGGTTGAGAATTGGACATGCGAGACGTAACAAAAAAATGATACGCACCTTCGTAGAACCTGGCTCCGTTGGCCGCTTTGTCTCGAAAAAGATTATAGACAGTATGAGTTTCACTTACCCAGCGTATGCAGGGATTTCTCGAGCAACAGTGACCTAGTGAACGCCCGAGCTAGTCAGATATAATTGAAAGCATTGACACAATGCCATACGTAAAATAACAACTAGAGAGAAAACTCACCCAGTACCCTCTCATGATCCCTCGAGTAAAACCCCTTTCTTTCCACATGTCCCTTACGATGTGCCGGAGTCGTTTATCGCTCGCAGAACCATACTGACCTTGCATCCTCACCTTGAACATCTCGACTGTGGATTTGAGCATGACGAAGTCCGACAAGGATAACGAATGGACCCACCTGGGCTAGCGAGAATGGAATTGATGGCACCAGCCATACCACCAGCAAGAGCAATTTGTTGGATACTTATCTCTGGGTAGGATGAGACGATTCGTTTGGACGCTGCATGGGCGGCAAAGAGGAGCGAGTTTACTCCGGCGATGCCAAGAAGCGGGCTAGCCATGCCTACAGTTGTAATAAGTACTTATCCCATTACAAAGATTCAAGCAAAGCCGCAACCTTTGTACAATGCAAAAATCCCTCTTTCCGGATTGTTTGCGCAATGATATCCATGGGCCCTTTCTATCGTCCGACAGTCACGTTCTCGAACAAAACCGACGAGAGGGGTCCGAGTCACAAACATTCCTTCTGTTATACGAGCACGACGTCAGGAAACAGAATGGTACAGAGAGATACGTTGACGGACTGGGCGCAATTTGTGCACGTGTCTTGACAGTGTCGAGAGGTTGGCCGACGAGCACCTGTGCGGCGCCTCCGAAACTGCCCGCGACGAGATCATTGATACTTGCAATCACGGCAGCTTCGGCAGGCGTATAAACGTTTAAAACCCAGCTGTCACTCCGACGTCCTCAACCTACTACTGCGCGTATCCTACTTATCGCGACTACTCAGAGTCACTGCGTCATCAATGTGACCTTGGCATCGTACTGTCGCCGAGGACGATCAGGCCATGAGGTTCAGCATATTCACACTGCCTCAAGGCGCTTCTCTGATAGAACATCCATCACCATGCCCGAGACCGGCTCAGAGGCAGATACCAACTGAGAAGGCCTCCCTCATGTTTCCCAAGTTTTCCTTTTTCGGGAGAGGCTCGAAGAAGGCAACGCCAACTGTGCCGGATGGTAGTTATCATTGGCAGCTTACATTAATGACGAACTGAGGCGCTTGCTATAGAAAAACAACATTTGATTAGTGATCCTGCGACCGACCATCCATGGAGTGCGGGTATTTCACCAATCGACTCGGAAGCTAGGCAGGCAGGACCAGTGGTGAGAGTTACATCGACCATCGTCGCTTGCCAGGACTTCTGACCTTTACGCGTTGTTTTAGAAGCACGTCGAATCAACGCTCCTCAAGGCCCCATATTGTCGACATACTTCTCGCCTGATGAAGGTCGAAGGGGGCAGTGACTCTGTCAACGAGGTAGAAAACCTTTTCCATTCTGAAGGTTGGTTTGAATGCTGCCGCCGTCTCAAACGACGGCAGGTGGATTGCACTCACCGGCACTCAAAGTCGAGCGCTCACCGTTTGGGACACGGCGCATGAAAAAACGGTGCGGTCCATAGAGGCGCACGATCAGGAATTTGTCGCACTCGACGTCTCGCCAAACGCGTCCGTGATCGCAAGTGGATCTCGAGACGGAGCTGTCGTCATCTGGTGCCTGCAAACGGGACGACGTCTTGCCGGTCCTTTCAAACAGGGACGGCCCGTCTTGTCTCTCCGGTTCTCTCCTACAGGTCAACACCTCACCAGTGCCGGATGGCATTTTTTGATTCACATATGGAACATGTCCGATGAAAGCGAGTGTCTGACCTGCACGGTGACTGACCCGGTCTACTCGCTTGCCTGGTCTAACGAGGGTCAATCATGAACTCCGACGTGTCAACGTCAACTTTGATCACGCTGAAACGGCTCGGTCACCCTCACGTCGACTCTATATCTACGCTCTGTGTCTCGAATGGCAAGTTCGTCGTCTCTTGTTCAAGTTCGGAAAGCTGCCTCAAAATATGGGACACTCACACCCTATACGAGATTGGATCCCTTCATCACGACTGCGAGTTGGTTCATGTTGACACCTCGTCCGACGATGGTTTTCTGCTTATTGGCACAAGGGACGGCCAAA
>JBBPMF010001017.1:0-13295 GCA_038090175.1 Austroboletus eburneus
TTGCAATCTTTTACTTCCTATCAAAAGTCCATAAACCCTTGCAATGACATAGCTGTTTTAGAATAAGCATATCTTTACCCCAGCTTATTTTTATCACATGACTCAGGGACCAATATTGTAGCCAAGGATTAGTACTACATTTTACCACACTAAAGCTAAGCTTAATTCTCACGTGTTTTTGCAGTGTGATTAGGGTTAGTTATTGCAAGGGTTTATGGAGTCACTGTATCTCATTGAAGTAATCATCAATGTCAGGTTGATGTTGTGGAATACCTTTGCCCTCAGATCCATCCTGGACTGGAAAAAATGGCACTTCTGAGTCCATGTCTTCATTATTGAATGAAGGGAGATCACTTAGTGTGATCATGAATGCATTCTGGACAGGCAGTTCTATCAGTGGTGGCAGCAGCGACAGATCCATCACAATGGGTTTCAATACCATGTCCCATTCACATAACTCCCAGAGGTTCCTCTGATGCTTCTTTGATTGGACATTGTTATGAGTGCATGATTCTGAGAGACTTGAGGATCCAGGACCATCAGGACCCTCCACGTCTTCCCCACTGGAGTGGAAACCTGAGGATAGACTATCCCCGGAATGTTACTGGACCTTATTCCCCGAAGACTATGCTCCACATGGTTATATGGAGATTCCCGTTCTGGACTCACCCTGTTCTTCCCTTCTTCCACTTTCATAGCTCTTGCCATGTATCTCTAACGCTGCTTCCGTCATGGACCTCCACTCCTTCTGCCATCCTCCTTTTGATGGCAGTGTCATCCCATTCTTATCATTGACTCCACAAGGCCGTTGTAGTATACCATGTGTCCTGTCCCATCACTCTTTCATTTTGAGATGGTTCCAACCTGTATAAATAGTTAGTAGTTATCCTGTACATCCCCCAGCTAGATCTGCACAATTATACGCAGTGTTTAGTCTCATCCTGCCTGAGTCTTGAGTCTCAGCAGAGAACCCTTCGATCTACAGGAATTTGTGTCAACTTTGAGGACACACTGGGACTAGACATTGCACAAGCATAACATCCTGTTGGGTTGTTAGCTAAGTCTGTCTTCATGAAGACACACTTACCCCCACATCCGCATCTGTTGCCTCTGATGCCTTCTCCTTCATGCGCTGCTCTGTCATGACCTTCTTGGCATGATGCCTTGTGGCCTCCTCTTCTTCGTGCTTGTGATGCTCAGCCTCTTCTACCTCACACCATGCCCACTCTTTCTCCTCCCGATGCTTATGCACCTCCTCTTCTGCCCATTGGTACTCCTCTTCCTTTTGCACCTTCATGCATCATCACTGCTCCACTGCCTTCACCTCGAACACCTTGTCATTGTCATTGTCATCCTCCATGAGACATGCATCGGCCCACATGCTGATGTTGGTGATGTGGTTAGGTGTAGAAGACATGGGATGAAAGTTAGAGAGTCAAAGCATGCAACCCCCACCTTATATGGCCCCCATTGGCAATTTCTGACTCCACTCCACAATTGCTTAGACAACACTTTGCCGTCCACTCCACACACATCCTCACATCACTTATTTACCCTGTCACATTTTTACTTACCACACAGAAGGACCTAGCCGTCGCTTTGGCCTTCAGGGGTTCAGGCCTAAGAGGGGGATACTGTCATATCCCAAATTCTCGCTAAGTCCCCTCCGCTCCTCTGTGTGCATCATCTCCACTCTTTTACTCCATATGTCTACATATGTCTTCTGCTACTCTGTGTCTGCTTTACTTCTTGTGCTCATGTATGTTATGTTACATTTCCCTTTGTTCTCTTTGTAATTAGTCTCCATTCGATCACTGCAGTGCTCAGGATAAGGTGGACTGACTGACACAGCAGTGATACTTAGTTTTCTCTGTTGCTCTGACCCTGACTTTTCTACATTTGGACTTTGACCTCCATATATAAACCTGCTGTAATATGTCTTAGCTCTTCAGTTGAAATATCAACTTAGTTCCATCCTCTGTTCTCTCCTCTGCCATTGAGCTCATCAACGAATTCTCTCACTTGAGTCTTGATGACTCTCCTCTGACCTCTGGTTACTCTGTACCTCTGCTCTGCTCCCCTTGTAAATTAGGGACAACAGAACTGGACAAGGGCACACCACATAAGGTGAAGCCAAAGTCCCTACCCCCTCCGACCAACTCTGGTGCTTCAGAGTTCACTGCCCAGTCTCTGATGGATCCATACTTAACAGATAATAACTTTCCATGTGGACCAGAGCTGACATTGATGGCATGTCTGAATATACCAAATGATATCATCCTTGAGGGTTGGCCACTAGCAGCAGTCAGCAATGTTTTATCAGGTAGTGCACATGCCTTTGTGTCTGAGTGCATCATGCATTTCTCACAGAATGCAAAGTTGGTCAGCATGAAATATGACAAGCTGGTGTCATCCATTTCCATCCTTGTGCCATAAGTGTCTGCTAGCAATGAAGAATTGTTGTGTGCACTTTGTAAAATAGACATGCTGTGAGTTAGTGATGTGGGGGAAAATATAAAGCATTACTAAAAAGGTTTTGATATGTCTGAGCTCCTTATCACATCACTCTCCTTTGGCATTCATCAGCAGTGAGAGTTCTTCATCATTGACATTTGTGGCTGTCGAAAGGACAAGATATGATCCTTCTCCCTCTTCTCTTTGAAATGCAAACCAGCTGAAGTTAAGACCATGCACCATCCATACTCCATGCTCCAAAACTCCATCTAACCATCCATCAACTTCTTCCATAGTGTCTTCATCATCCATCAAGTCTTCTTCTGCTTTCCTACAATGTGACAATTCATCTGAACCTTTGTGGTGCATGGCTGGGACATGTTTGAGGACAAAATCAAAAGTCAGATTTCCTGCAATTTATTGATTCATGGCAGCATTTGGCTGAATGTCTGGATTGTTTAGCATATCTGTGATGTACTTACATAGCATCAACTTCAACCATGAGACATTGGAGACCAATAATCCAAAATTTGACTGATTGAATGTGTGAACAAGTCCATAAAGTTCGATTTTGGCTTGTGAGAGCAATATTCTTGGTCATTCCATGTGATCAAGCCAAAACGAGAGGGGCAGCAGTGTCCCTTTGTGTTATCCTGTGATAAAATATAGCCCACAGCAATGTTTGATGAGTTAACAGCAAGAGTAATGGATCAGTGAGACAGGTAATCAATGAAGTGGATTGCAGAACTATTGGCAACTGCAGATCTGAGGGAATTCATGGCTAATTGGGCTTCTGGGAATCATATAAAGGAAATAGTGTCATGAGTGAGCTGTACAAGGGGGTGGGAAATGAGTGCATAATTCTTGACCCATATTTGGACTGTTCCTGTCATGTCAAGAAAGCCATGGACTTTCATGCAGATCTGGCAAAAGCTAGGCCAGTTACAAATCTTGGCAACTTTCAAATCATCTGGGATGCATCCCTCATATTTACAGGCTTGTCCAACAATGATCACTTGTGGCTGGCATAAAAATAGTTTCTTGGCAGAAACAGTGGCTCCTGCATGGGTGAGACAATGGAGAACCCAGTTGACATCAAGACAGTGCTCCCACACAAAGTGACAAATGCCAGGATTATCTGAGTGGGTTTTGTAAGTGCCATCAGGTAACTGTTACGAATGCTCTTTTTCCTATTTAAAACTCGCTTATGGCAGGAGTCAAACTCCTGACCTCCTATATAAGGAAAACCCCTATCGGCACAAGGCCATTGGGACTTAGACATTTTCCAACCTAACTTATCACATGACTGCTTACCTCAGCAGTCTAGACCACAAGTCACATGACTTGTTACATGCTCAAGGGCTAGACCCTTATCTCTTATCTATGATGTCATGATGACATCACATCTCATGCACAACATGCCCATCACACGAGGCATGCTTCTTTACTTCTTTCTCTCACGAACATGCTTCTTTATGACTCATGCATTCTTATCATCCAATCATGTATTTTCTTCTTATCATGGTACAATGTCTCTTTATGGTATTTACACAAACATGTACATACAGTAGAATAGTATATAAACCCCAGGACTTTGAGGCTGGAGTTCCCAGCTTTGAAGTCTTGGAGATTTCCTCACAAGCTTACTGCTCTAAGGGTCAAAGTGATCATTTACTCTACTCTTTAACTTCCTCTTTATTGAGTCATTTCACTACTTCAAAGCTACCTCAGCACCGTTAAAGGACTCTGCTGTCAGAAGACTTCCCTAGCTGTTACAAGAACACTAGTCACCTTGCACAAGTGAGCACAGCAAGCCAATACTCTGTAGAGCCTTGTGGGGCGTGCTTTGGTGAAGAGGACTAACCAAGACCAGTGTCCCTTCCCCCTTTTGCAGGTTCAGTCACAGGCTGGGTCAAATACCCAGTTCTAGTTGAGGAAGACCGACAGGCGAGCGCATTGCCTGATCCAAGCAGGAAACTCACTCCCTTCTCCGACCTCGATGTTTTCGACCCCAATGACATCTGGTGGGGTGCAACGCTTGGAAGCGAGGCCAAGGAATTCATCAGGGAGGCTATCAGAGAAGGTAGCACGAGGAAAGAAGTTGGTGTGCAGACAGACCCCATTATGGTAAAGAAGTCGAGGGAGTTTGCTCACCTCATCCCCGAGGAACCATGATGCCTTAGAACTCGGAGGATGCACGAGGTCAACCCTGAGAGACAGCAGTTAGATAGAGCAGTTCAGAGAGGGCCACTACATGTGCGACCCTACTTACATACAAAGACCAAACTTCATGGAGTTGCCAGAGGCCTCCTGAAGATATCCCCATACACACACATCAAGTACTACTAGACTGTACTCCCAAAATTCCTTTATATGAATATGATCAGCGGCAGCATGCCCTGATAAATTCTTGGTTAAAAGGATTAGAAAAAGACCCTCAGAGAGTAGACGCTCTTGCTGAGGAATTAGAAAAAAAAAAAAAGGTCAAAGAGTTAAAAGCACTACTCTTTGACCCCACCCACAATGTTGAATTTGGTTGACGCCCAAGGAAACTATAGTTGGGATCAGCTCACAGCTGTGATCCTCAACTTGAAAACCCAAGTCCAGGCCTTGATGGCCAGAAATGAGCAGCTCCTGGCAATGGCACAGGATGCAGAGAGAAGAGCGGAGCTCGCCTATGAAGCAGCTCAACAAGGCATGGCCACTGGGTCATCCTGGGGCACACTGGAGTTCCTAGGGGGCTCCAAAGTGGAAATTTTTACAGACCCTGGAACCTACGATGGTTCTAAGGCCAAATTTGAGGAATGGTGAATGAAGATAAAGGCTTGGCTTGACACCATGCCAAGATTCTTCTGCCTCACCAATAGCATGGGTCGTCCAGACCCACAAGCAGGAAAGAACAGGGCCTACGCAGTGCTCTCCTGCCTAAAAGGGGTAAAAGGGAGCTATTATGCCGAAATGGAGCTTGGCAAGCTTACAAATGGAGATTTGGAACTGGTAGACTGGAACTACCTATGCAAGGAGATAGAGGGGCTCTTCCGGCCCACTCTTAAAAAGGAATGGGCGATTAACGCCCTTGAGAAGTACAAGCAAGGAGGGCAGGATGTTCACACATATCTGGCCAAGTTCTGCACTCTCACCTGGCAAGCAGAGTGTGCAGACTCACATGCTGCACATCTGTTGGAGACAGGATGCTCCGATAAAATTAAAAGACATATGTTCCAACTTGGAAGGAGAGGAGGAACATATGCCAAATTGATGAAAACAATCCAGGAGATCGGTACAAACATTGAGGCATATAAGATTGCCACCAGGCAAACAAGGTTTGGCCAAGAAAGGCCAGAGAGAGGCAGAGACCACCAGGTTAATGCCGCACAATCCAAAGCCCCAGCTGCCAAAGGAAGCAAGAAGTGCTTCACATGCAGCAAAGACGGGCACATGGCAAAAGACTGCCATAACGTGCCAAGAGTGTGGCTGGCAAGGGGACCACAAAACAATGTGCTCCAAGAAGGGCACACATGTTTGCATCGTGAAAGAAGGCACCACCTCATGGGAAGAGGTTAAAAGCCCCGAAATAGTGGCCTCGGAAAAGGAGGTCTTGATGGATGACTTGCAGGGCAAGTCAATTGTGGAGATAAGAGCCCTCTTCCAAAAGGAGAAGAAGAGAAAAGGCAAGGCGGCCTGAGAGATCAAGGATCTCAGTCCGTCAATAGATTTGAATGTTTGAATGTATTTATTCCCAAGGAATTCCCCGTTGAAGGCGACAGGGTTAAGGGTGGTGGGCTAGCCGAAAGCCATCAGATTAACTTAATCAGGAATGAAGGATACAAAGTTCTCGATGAGAATCCAGTAATCCTTGAAACTGGTTCTCTACCAAAAGATGTTATCGACATGTGAGAAATCACTCACATGTGAGTCAAAGAAGAAGCTTCGGACTTCCCTGATGAGATCTTTGTGCACATGGTTCACCAAAGAAAAGAAATAAAAATGAACATTTCTATTGGCTTGACGCCCAACTCCCTTCATTTAGTCGAAGCTCTGCTTGACAGCAGAGCTAACCGACTCTTCATAGATGAAGCATGGGTCGAAAAACATGGTATTCCCATGAAGAAACTCACATGATCCATTCCAGTATTTAATGTGGATGGAACCAAGAATTCTGCTGGGAATATCACCCATTCGGCAGAATTAGTAATAGAGTTCGACAGACACAGGGAAAGGATGATGGCAGAAGTTACCAATCTAGGAGGAACGACCCTGGTCATTGGTTACAACTGGTTGTTATGCCACAACCCTGAGATAGATTGGCAGAAAGGCACAGTCAAAATGACCCGCTGCCCCAGAAGCTGCTATTTATTACAAAATCGCGCTGCTCACATCTGTGATGCTGCAGAAGAAGAAGATGAACAGGAGGAAGCATGGAAAGGCTACTACGCCCGAGCGGCATTAGAAGTACCACCCAAACCTTCTGAGAAAACACTAGAAAAGCTTGTACCTGAATGCTACCATAAATGGCTAAAGGTCTTCTCTAAAGAAGAATCTGAATGCATGCCCATAAGGAAACCCTGGGATCATGCAGTGGATCTAAAAGAGACCTTCCAACCTAAGAAAGGAAGGATCATACCCCTGTCTGTGACAGAACAAGAAGAAATGTCAGCATTCATTGATGACCAACTAAGAAAGGGTTACATACACCCTTCTAAGTCCCCTCAGATGTTACCAGTGTTCTTTGTTCCAAAGAAAGATGGACGAAAAAGGATGGTACAGGATTACCACTACCTCAATGAACACATGGTGAAAAACAACTATCCGCTGACATTGATTGGTCAGCTGGTGGATAAACTAAAAGGGGCTAAATTATTTACAAAGATGGATCTTCGCTGGGAATACAACAACATCCACATCAAGGAAGGTGACAAATGGAAAGCAGCCTTCATCTGCTTCCGAGGAGCGTTCGAACCCTTAGTCATGTACTTCAGGCTGTGCAACTCCCCAGCAACGTTCCAAGCAATGATGAATGAACTATTTGCAGACATGAAAGATGTCTGTGTAGTATACATAGATGACCTAATGATATTTACAAAAACAGAATCCCGAGAAGAGCATGAAAAAATCGTACAAAAAGTTCTAGCTCGCCTCGAGGAAAATGATCTATATATAAAACCAGAAAAGTGCACATTCTTCGCCGAGGAAGTAGAATTCCTAGGCATGATTATAGGAAAAGATGGAGTTCACATGAAAGACTCAAAAGTGAAAGCGGTCCTAGAGTGGCCCACACCAAAGAATCTCCATGGAGTTAGAAGCTTCATGGGATTAGCTAACTTTTATCATTGGTTTATTGCCAACTATGCTTCTATTGCAAGGCCATTGAATGACCTTACCAAGAAAGATGTTCCATTCATATGGAGCAAAAAATGCCAAGAAGTGTTTGACATGCTTAAACAACAATTCACCACTGCTCTGGTGTTAGCTTTCCCTGACATCGACTGTCAGTTTAGAGTGGAATGTGACGCTTCGGACTATGCCATGGGGGCAGTGTTATCTATCCAAAAGAAGGAAAAGTGGCATCCAGTTGCCTATTATTCCCACTCCATGAACGACCAGGAAAGAAACTACCCAGTCGCAGATAAGGAACTCCTTTCAGTAATGCGCGCATTAGAAACATGGAGGCACTATCTAGAAGGAGCAAGATACCAGTTCGAGATCTGGAACGATTACCAGAATCTCCAATGGTTTATGGTCAGACAGGATCTGAACCACCGACAAGCGCACTGGGTGCAATATTTATCTAGATTTAACCATATTTGGTATCACAAACCAGGTGCCACAATAGGAAAAGCAGATGCTCTCTCCTGCAGAGAAGACCATGCGGAAGGAGTAGAAGAAGATAACAAGCAGGTTCTTGTCATACCGCCAGAGCAGATCGAAACTATCCAGATTCAAGATGAAGGCGATAAATTATTAAAAAGAATAATGCTCGCCACCCTTCTGATGAAGGAAAGCGAAATCCAGAAGCTCTATGAAAAGGGTTTTATAAACAATATCAAAGGTCAACTTCTCAGGACCAATGATAATAAGATCTTCATTCCACGAGATGAAGATCTCCACCAAGACATGGTAACAAACTGCCATGACACACCCTCTGCTGGCCACCCTGGTCAGAAGAAAACCTTAGATCTGCTGCGCTGATACTATGATTGGCCAGGAATGGCTACTTATGTAAAAGAATACATCGCTAGATGCGATGTGTGTCAGAGAATGAAGACAGGCAATAAGCTGCCAGCCAGCAAGCTTGAACCTTTGGAGGTCTCAACGGCCCCATGGGTAGATGTATTCACGAATTTCCTCATGAATCTCCCCTTATCTAATGGAAGTGACTCCATTCTCGTCATCATTGATCAATTTAGTAAAGAGGTAGAGTTCATTCCCACAAACAAGATGGCAACTGCCCTGGAGACGGCTCGCCTATATTTACATCATGTGTGGACCAACCATGGTATCTCACGCTCTATTGTATCCAACTGCGGACCACAATTCACGTCTCAAGTAATGACAGAATTGTGCAAGCAGCTCGGCATCAAATCTAAATTATCCATGGCATCTCATCTGCAGACAGACGGTCAGACGGAGAGAATGATCAGAGATCTCCAGCAGTATCTCAGAATCTACTGCCATGAAAAGCAGACTGAATGGGCAGACTGGTTACCCATAGCCCAATTCAGTTATAATACAAAGAAGCAGGCTTCTACACAAAAGGCCCCATTCGAGGTCACACGGACCTACATACCAAGAATGGGAATAGAACCTGGCACTAGTCGCACTCCAGCAGCTGACAAGTTAGCCGATAATATAACCTCTATATTAAAATCCACAAGGGATAACATTGAGCAGGCTCAAAGAAAAATGAAGGTTCAGGCAGATAAACACCGCTCTGATGCCCCAAAGTACTCCATCAGAGATGAAGTGCTTCTATCTACTGGCAATCTCTGCTTGAAGTGAGATTCGCATAAATTAACAGAGAAGTGGCTAGAACCCTTCAAAATCACATGATGTGTGGAAAACAATGCAGTGCATCTCAAACTCTGATGTAATATGAAAATTCACCCTGTGGTAAACGTATCCAGGGTGAAACCCTATCTATGTTGCCTCAACGGACAACCAGTGTTCCAACCTGGTCCAGTATTAGTCAACGACAAACTGGAAAATGAGTATGAGGTAGAACACATAATAGACACTCGCTGGAATGGGCAACGAAAAGAATACTTGGTCTACTGGGCTGGCTACTCAGAGGAGGAGCACACCTGGGAACCAATGTCTAATTTAAGAAATGTGGCAGAAGCCGTCGCATTATTTCATGAAACAAACCCTAAGGCCCTAACATGGGATGCCTTTACTCGTTTTAATCTATTTAACCCCTATGATATAGACAACATACCCACTCCAGTCATCTAGGAATCTGACCCATAGAGGGGGGGTGGTGTTACGAATGCTCTTTTTCCTATTTAAAACTCACTCATGGCAGGAGTCAAACTCCTGACCTCCTATATAAGGAAAACCCCTATCAGCACAAGGCCATTGGAACTTAGACATTTTTCAACCTAACTTATCACATGACTGCTTACCTCAGCAGTCTAGACCACAAGTCACATGACTTGTTACATGCTCAAGGGCTAGACCCTTATCTCTTATCTATGATGTCATGATGACATCACACCTCATGCACAACATGCCCATCACACGAGGCATGCTTTTTTACTTCTTTCTCTCATGAACATGCTTCTTTATGACTCATGCATTCTTATCATCCAATCATGTATTTTCTTTTTATTATGGTATGATGTCTCTTTATGGTATTTACACAAACATGTACATACAGTAGAATAGTATATAAACCCCAGGACTTTGAGGCTGGAGTTCCCAGCTTTGAAGTCTTGGAGATTTCCTCCTATCATTGCTTATAAGGATCCAAAGGGATCATTACCTTTATCCAAGGGTCAAAGGACCATTACACACCTCACTACTGCAGGGCATTAGGAGTTGTTTCACTCTGAAGATTGATGAAAAGCAGCATTTATTACCCCATTCGGACTGTTTGAACCAACAGTCATGTTCTTTGGGCTGTGTAACTCTCCAGCTACCTTTCAGGCATTCATGAACAATGTCTTTTCTGACTACATTGCCGAAGGATGGCTCATCATCTATATGAATGATCTTGCTATTCACTCCTCCAAGCCAAAGGTATATGAGGAAAAAACAATGAAAGTATTGGAATGGCTGAGAACCTTAGGGTTGAGATGTAAACTCCAGAAATGCACTTTCAACCAAGATTTCATGGACTACCTAGGAATCACCATTCAACCCAGCCTTATTGCTATGGATAAAAGGAAAGGCAATTGAAGAATGGTCACCCCCAACCTCTGTAAAAGCTATTCAATCCTTCTTGGGATTCTGCAACTTCTACCAAAGGTTTATTTCCAACTTTGCCCAGAAGGTAAACCCCCTAAATCTCCTTACTCACAAAATGACCAACTGGAACTGGGGGGAGCCTCAACAACAAGCTTTCGATGAAATGAAACACATCTTCTCTTCTGCCCCAGTCCTAGCCCAACCCAATCCCAACAAACCTTTTCATGTTATGACAGATGCATTCCTCTTAGCAACTGGAGGAGTTCTCATGCAGAAGGATGCAAATGGGGAATTACACCCCTGTGCCTACCAATCTGCCACCCTTATCTCTGCTGAATGAAATTAGGACATCTATGATTGGGAGCTACTGGCTGTAATACACGCCCTGGAGGACTGGCAACACCATCTGTTAGGAGCATGACATCCCGTAAACATCCTCACTGATCACAAAAATCTCACATATTTCTGCATCCCCCAAAGGCTATCCCGATGTCATGTCAGATGGCAAATGTTCCTTCAAGATTTTGATCTGTCTTTTACCCATCTACCGGGAAAACAGATGGGCCTGGCCAATGCTCTATCCCACAAGGACGAGATAGACACCACCCATGATAATGCTGATGTTATCCTACTACCAGACAAACTGTTCATCTCTTTTTTGGACCTGGCATTAGCTCAGAAAATCCACTCATTCACAACCAAAGACCCCTTCGTGTTACAAGCATTAGAAGCTATGTATCGTAGCATATCCCCTCTCCCACGATCCACCTTGACTGATTGGTCCTTTGATGAAGAATAATTCTACTTTAAAAAAAAGGCTGTACATTCCAGAAGAAGCCCGACAATCCCTCATCAAAGAACTACACTCCTCACCAGCCATTGAGCACATGGGACATTTTCAAACTCTTGCTAACCTAGAAAAAGAATACTGGTGGCCAGGAATGACCTCATTTGTACAACATTACATCGCTGGATGCCCAACTTGTCAGGCCTCAAAGGTTAACACCCATCCCACTTGCCCCTCTTTACTCTCTCTTTCCTCAAAAGCAACCCTCCCATTCCAACAAATATCAGTTGATCTCATCTCCGGATTACCCCTCTCCAGGGGATTTGATAGTGTTATGGTTGTGGTCAATCATGGTCTTACAAAGGGGATAATTCTCTGCTCTTGTACTAAAAAAATCAATGCTGCTGAAGTAGTGCGTCTCTTTTTGGACCATGTCTTCAAAAGGGTCAGACTTCACAATAAAATCATATCGGATCAAGGCCCACAGTTTGCCTCTGTATTCACCAGGGAACTTGCCTGCCTACTCCACTATGATGTAGCACTATCCTCTGCATATCACCCCCAAACTGATGGAAAAACAGAATGCATAAACCAAGAACTGGAAACCTATCTTTGTATATTCTGTGCCAATTTCCCTGAGAAATGGACCAACTACCTAGCTCTAGCGGAATTTCACCACAACTCAGCAGTATATTCAGTTACCAGGAAATCCCCTTTTGAACTATTATTAGGTTACTTCCCCTGAGCTTACCCACCTATTGGAAAAACCTTTGTTCCCAATTTAGAATCCTGTCTTTTGGCATTAACAGAAGCCTGCTCCGAAGCACAGGCCACACATGAGAGAGCAAGACTATTCATGGGGCGACAGAAAAACACCAAATTCACCCCCTGGAAAGTAGGGGACAAAGTCTGGTTAGAAAAAACCAATCTAAAGACAAACTATCCCTCCTGAAAACTTGCTCCAAAGAGAGAAGGACCCTTCGAAATTGAACAAGTACTATCTCCGATATCCTATTGACTCTGCTTACCCCAAACATGGAAAATTCATGATGTATTCCATGTGGCTCTCCTCTCTCCATTTAAGAAAACCCAGGAACATGGGATTGGATATGTAAATCCTCCGTCAGAGTTAATAGATAGAGAAGAGGAATGGGAAATTGATAAAATTGTTGCCTATGGGGGAAGAAAGGGGTCCTGACAGTTCTGCATCAGATGGAAAGGATACAGATCAGGGGACAACACCTGGGAACCTGAAACCAATCTGACAAACTCCTAGGAGATGGTAAATGCTTATAAAGGGTCAAGAGGCCTGGAAATCTAACAGAAATGTTCCATTACTCCTCCACAAAAGAATACTCCATCAAATCCCCCCATGAATCCCCTAGACTATCCCATCAGCCCAATCACCCCTTCAATCCAGAATCTTTATCCCCAAACTACCCCCAGTCAGGGGACATTGACTGCCCCCTGTTTTCTGAAATACCCTCTTGGTATCTGTACTCAAATGCCCCACCCTCTTCTCTATCTTGATCAACCACCTCCTCTACAATGAGGCACCCCCTTCCCCCCCCCCCCCCCCCCCCCCCCCCCCCCCCCCCCCCCCCTCCCCCCTTCCCCCCCCCCCCCTCCCCCCTCCCCACTCCCCCCC
>JBBPMF010001018.1:0-13288 GCA_038090175.1 Austroboletus eburneus
CGTCATGGATCAGTCACTTTCAAACCTCAAAGGCAAATGCAATGACGGCGCACCACGAAGTGATATGGACAGCCTACAAGTGTCCAGCAGTGCTTTCTCTACCCGGTCAGCGTCTCTTTTGGCACGAAAAATTGTTTCACGATGTAGAATGACGAACCTGATGACCCTCACTTGTCATAATTAGTGGGTACGAACAAGTGGTAATTGGCACCTTTTTGGATCTCTCGTGTATATACGAACTGACATTTCTGCAGCATGTCAAATGACACGAATCTGAATGGCGGAACAGTACGAAGCAATGCTACACACTGCCAACAAGACCGGCCATTCGATAAGCTACGAAAACGAAAGAAACAGGAGGAATAAACGGAAACCATAGTAATCCAAATTACAACATCTAGCGTCAGGAAGTGCTCACCAACCGCGTGGTGTAGATATTGAAGCCACAAACCGGCACCGCCTGATCGTGAACAGCATTTTGATCCCTGCTGCAGACCGTCAGACGTCGGTGGCAATGGTTGCGGCTTCCTTCCACCTGCATACGCCTTGCATCAACAATGTGACAGTCTTGCCTCGTACTTCACCCCTCGTGTGCACGTTCCAATTCAATTGAACGTGTAGCTTCGACTATGCTGAGAGTGCATGTATGTGGGGTTGTGACGGATTTACCTTGCTGAGGCGTCGCCGGCCGCCGCGAAGATAGAAAACGTGTATCTGTGGCTTTGCCGATGAATTGAAATGCCTGAGAACGTTGGGGCATACCAAATGCACATGGGGAAACTTTGGCTGCGTTTTCCTGGGGCGACTTCTGATCGTGATGTGCTTTCCGTCCACGCTCGCGGGAACGATACCGTTGTCTTGGGACAAATGTCAGTCAGGGGCTCCACTCAGCCAACTGACGGTGGAAAGAAGGTGGTTGGAAACCTCGACAAGGCATGGTCGTTCCAAAATTTTGCCAGCAGAGTCAAATAAAGGCCGCCTACGATCCGCAGCCCCTGGAATCGATCTTCTCATAATTGAAATGTTGAAGGGTGACAACGCCTCGTTGTTTCACTTATCCTTTGTGGAACATGAGACCCCAATTTTAGTTGCGATATGATCATGATAGTAGATACGACGCACCTTTCAGGAACCTTGCTTGGTTCACGACGACTGGGAATCTCACATCGTGCAAGTGGTCCAGCCTCGTTCACTTCCGACTGCGACAGGCAGGCAAGCCACAACCGGGCCGTTTCCCAAAAGCTGACTTCTTTTCGGGCCGAAAGGTAGAATCGAGTGGCTCAGCATCGCGTCCTCGTCCATGTGGTCGCTCTCGTCACTGCTGTGCAAGTTGCCGTTCACCAACGACCAGCATCACTACGCCACCAGCCGTATGATTTCATCCCCCTCTTTTCATTGCGGACATGACTCTACTATTACAGTTCTACACGGAACGAGAGCTCTACTTGATCATATCAACCACAGGGTGCACTGACACCCTTTCCGCGGACGTGCATGCAGGACCCCTCGTGTCTGCCGTGATAGGAACTCGATGGTGTCGTCACTCGGATACAGGGATGGCACGTCCCGCTGACGGAAGCCCGCCTGGAAGCTCTTCAAAAGGGACGGCCTGTCGGAACGCCCCTCCGTTTCTTTCCAACGAGGTCTAGCTTGTCCATCCCACCCTGTCTCATCTTTTTTTACCCTCTCTCGAATGACGGACTGTGCATCGACCTCGACCAACCTTGCATTGTTGGACGTTCCGGTGAGTCTTGTTCGTGGGTTTCAAGCCTTGTGTGTGCTCACCATCCGCGTGGTCTACTCAGCACGTCTACACGGAGATGAACACGTGTGCTTCGGCCGAAGCATGTATAGGTATCAACTCTCTCACTGAAGCACACGAGCACCAGTTCATCGCCCTCTAAGCTGATTCGAAGTGGCTCGTCGACGTCAAGGGTCGTCGGCCGGAAACCAAAGACACGCCGGACAAACTCTGCATGCACCCCCCGATCAAGCGTTTACCTCCCGAAATCATGTCCGAGATATTCGAGCACTGTCTCGACGCGAGGAAGTCGGTCCCTCTGTTCTCGCTGATGCGAAGCAAGGAGGCGCCGCTGTTGCTCGGACGAGTGTGTCGTTCCTGGCGCGCCGTCACATACTCGACCCCCCGGCTCTGGCGGGATGTCCTTGTGAACGTCTGTGACGGGCGTTACTCGAACGAGCTCCGAAAGGATGCACTACCCGTGCTGCTCGCCTGGCTGGCTCATTCGGGTAGTCTCTCGCTCAACCTCGTTCTCCTATGCAAGACGGAGCGGGTGTTGCCCGGCCTAACGGAGCTCTTGGATACCATCCAAGCCCATGCGGCGAGATGGAAAACGGTCCACGTCCGTCTACAAAATTCCCCTGTGATACACCGACTCGTCAGCCGCGTCTTCAGCAAATGTGCTTCGCTGTCGACGTTTGACGTGACCGATGGCGGACAGTCTATGCCCTTCCACATCCACCGACAGCCGGACGACATAGAGGGCATGCAACCGGTCTCATTCGATCTATCACCCGCGCCGCTCCGCCACCTGTACTTGTCACTCGCTGGACTTTGCATTCGGGACGTCCGTGCACCCTGGGCTATGCTCACACGGTTGTCCTTTATGCAAGATGCACGGTCGAGCCCGTCCTCGATCAGGGAATACGTGACTGTCCTCCGACAATGTACGTCCCTCAAGGAATGCAGTATCGCCATCGACGGCGGGATCCGGGACGCGCCGTTTGAGCCGTTTACGCTCCCCAGACTCGAATGTCTCGAGTTGCAGGTGTTTCAGGAGGCGAGTCCCACGGCGCAAATGGGCGATTTCCTCAGTGCTCTCGATGCGCCGTGCCTTCGTACGCTCGCGATCGAGGACTATTGTTCTCGAAGGGATGTGGTCGCATACCACGGCCAGCTGAAGGCGTTTTTGAAGACGCACATGGAGACGCTCCGACATTTCAAGTTTTCGACGAGCTCCATGTTCTTCTCTTCAGAGGACTTGATCGCATTGGTCGTCGAAACGCCGCAGTTGACCGAGTTGGAGTACCATCCAGACGAGGAGTCGTCACCAAAGGCGTTATTGGAAAAGTTGACGCCGCGCGTGGATGGGGACGCCGTTGAGTGTCTGCTGCCGGGTTTAGAGCGGTTCCTTGTGTACTGGGACACGACGGAGACGGTGTCGATGGTGGGAGACATGATCGAGAAGCGGTATGCACTGGTGGAGCGGGGGATCGCACGGCTGAGACATTTGTCGTGCAAGCCTATGAAGATGAGCTTTGCGTACGACTGCATGTCGCCCCGTGTGCTGGTGGAGAACCTGGCTGCGCGGTTGGAGCCGCTTTGTCGGTGTGGGCTGCAGGTCGACTGGGAGGCGTACAGATATGATCTCGAATTCTTGTATTGTTGACTACTTACTAAGGCTAATAGTAGTAATACTAATTTACCTTTCTTGTTCCTTTCTTGCTCGACGATGAGCTGCACAACGCCTCTCCTCGACATCCTCGCGGCGCATCTTCCGCCCGCCGTTTCCTCCGCAGAGATGTCTGCGCTGTCGTCGTCGCAGTCACGATCCGCCGTCGAGACGTTGCTCTCATTTGCCCTCGGCGCCGAATGTCCAACGCGCCTCTCCAACGCGCTCCAAGACTGGTCTCGCACACAACCCACGGTCCTCAGAGCCCTACAAGACCATCTCCGATCCAAATCCACCAAACGAGCTCGCGAAAGCGTAGACACCGCAGACGACACCGCCCCCAAACGCCAGAAAACTGTCTCCGATCTTGGCGACGCCGACCAAGATGACCCGCCACTCTTCACCCTCCCCAACATCTCCACCACCTCACCCGTCCGCAAAAAAGTCGACGTGACCATCCATGCACGTTCCGTCCGGTTCGTCCACCCGAGCACACGCGCCCTCGAAGCGTCCATCCCGCTCGCCCGCATCGCCCGCACGTTTCTCCTCCCCACGCGCGGCAAGGCCAAGGGCCACTGGACGGTGGTGCTCTTACCCGCTGATGCGCCCGATAAGACCAAAACCTCGTCCGCGGTGCAGCAGGTCATATTTGGGCTCGACGCGAGGACCGCGGCCGCGTTCGAGACGACGTCGTACTCTTCGGGCGCATCCACCCCTAATTCGACGACCGCGACGACGACGACGGTCTCCAAGGGCGAGGAGACCGTCGCGTCCGTGCGTCGGTTCCTGTCCCACATCCCCGCACCGCTCTACGAGCCCTCGGCCACCGTCTTCCGGAGCGCGTGTGCGACGGCCAAGGCGGGTGACGGCGCAGCGGGCATCGATGCCTATCTCGCGGCCAAAGCGGGCACGCTCTGGTTCTTTGACGCGGGCATTCTCTGGGGCGAGAGCAAGCCCTGCGAGTTTTGGTCCGTCGAGGACCTCGTGCCCAAGGACGGGGTGCGGTTGATCAGCGCTACGGGGCGGACGTGCTCTGTCATTTTGGGTCGCAAGCAGGAGGGCGAGGACGAGTTGGAGACGGTGTTTTCGATGGTGGACGGGCGCGAGCAGGACCCGATTCATGCGTGGGCACGGAACCGGAAACACGTGTTTGGAAAGGTCGCTGCTGGGGCGCCGGGCTCTGCTGCTGCCGCCGCCGCCGCCGCCAAACCAGCTGCGGGGCGCAGCGACGACAAGAACGCGACGAGCGCGCTTGGTTCAGGGACTGTCCAGGGACCCGCATGGGACGATTCGGACCCGGATGACGATGACTTTGCGGCCTCGTCGGAGGACCTCGAGCACAGCGGTGCGGATTCGGACTCGGACTCGGGCTCTGGGAGTAGCAGTGGGGACGAGGATGGTGAGGTCGAGGGCGAAGAAAGCGGAGAAGCGCGCTCGGAGGAATCAGACGAGGAATCAGACGAAGAAAAGGTGATCCGACAGGAGATGCGCTATCATCCGTTGCTCCGGCCGGGCGCAATGCCGCGGATGTCAAAGGCGGCGATCGACATGGTGGTGGACATGGTTCAGGGCGATCTCGCCGAGGATGCGAGCGAGGAAGAGGATGAGTTGGAGGAGTGATTTTTGGAGGGCGTCATGTTAGGATCCGCCGCCGCTAGAGATCTTTGTTTTATATATTACAGTAATGATTTTGCCCACTGGGGAGGCATTCGTGCAATGTACATTACGTGCAAGCCAACGTCTCTTTGAAGTCAACAACACTTCGTAATGACGAGAAGTTCATTAAATTGCGAATACATACTCGAAGGCTAAGACTACCAAGCGACAAAAAGAACACCTATGTATAGGTAGACAGTTGCTTCGTTGCCGAGACCCGCCTTGCTCATTGCCACACAAATCATCAAGTCGTTGCTCCAAAGACAGAAGCTATAGGTGATCAGAGTGGTAGATGCGTATACGCGAAGGATTACACGTCACGTACCTGTACCTTCGCTTCCAAAGTTAACAGCTTCCATGGCGCATGGACAGCATCACAGTTGCTGAACGTGGGGTACGAAACAGCTCTCGACCTCGCACTCCTCCGTGTCTGTCCGCCACCCCTGAAAGCCAACGTCCTGAAACGCTACATCCTGAATATTCTGCAGCGCGGCGAAGAAGATTTTCCACTTCCTGCCATCGGGCACGCATTTCGGATTCTGCGCAGAAATACTGCTGAACGACCCGTTTTTGAACTCAGGGGTAGCTGACATGTATGCATCTACGCGTACCTTCTTTCTCCGCCTGCGAACCAACTCACGCCCTCCCGAGATTCGCGGGGGGCACTCGCTGTCGTCATTACTTGTCGTGAAAAATCGGAGGACGGACCGTTCAGATCAGCACACTTGCAGTCGATTAGAGGTGTACTTACCTGGATGAGTTGGAACGACCACTCTTGTTATCGTTTCATTTGCCAATACGACCAATCCAGGCCTTGGGTATGTTTTCGGTGTCGAAGGGAACACAAGCTGCTTCGACTTCACGTGGGAAGTGCGGCCACGGCAGGCAACAAGTGACTCAACCGCAGTTGCTGTAGCCAACGCTGCAATGAACGTGGCTTACGACCAACGCGTTGCAACCATGCTGATGCCATCTGGGATCACGACGTTCTCTCCTGGTCTACACAAGCCACGTTCCTGAGCGTTTTCTTGAATTACCTTTGAACCACAAGAACCACAAAGGTAGATTCTTCCTTTGGATGAAGAGAGCAGAACTCACGTGAAACAGATGCTCCATTTTCTGTTTTTCGTATTTGCTCTCATCTTTCTGGGATGGATGAATCACACTCGTGGGGAGAAGAAAGGTACTTGTCCCTTTTTCTCCAAGTCGAGCATTATCAGAATGATCACTAGCTCAAGAGTTGCATTTACGGGCAATATCTTTTGCTGACGAGTTCAAAGCGGGAGGCGGTCGTGACAAAATCGACGAAGCAATTCGCCTCGGCGAAGATGCTCCTCTGCTCCGCTCACAGGGACACCCAAATCGTTCAGACTCTTTGCATGATCTTGCATTTGATCTCTGGACTCGGTACAACAAACTGGGAGGTATAGACGACCTAAACGAGGCAATTCGCCTCAACGAAGAGGCTCTTCCGCTCTGCCCACAGGGACACCCGAATCGTTCACTCTCTTTGATTAACCATGCAAACTATCTCGTCACTCGGTACAACAAACTAGGAGTTATAGAGGACTTGAATGAGGCAATTCGCCTCAACGAAGAGGCTCTTCCGCTCTGCCCACAGGGACACCCGAATCGTTCAGTCTCTTTGATTAACCATGCAAGCTATCTCGTCACTCGGTACGAAAAACTGGGAGCTATAGAGGACTTGAATGAGGCAATTCGCCTCAACGAAGAGGCTCTTCTGCTCTGCCCACAGGGACACCCGAATCGTTCACTCTCTTTGATTAACCATGCACAATATCTCGTCACTCGGTACGAAAAACTGGGAGCTATAGAGGACTTGAATGAGGCAATTCGCCTCAACGAAGAGGCTCTTCCGCTCTGCCCACAGGGACACCCGAATCATTCACTCTCTTTGATTAACCATGCACAATATCTCGTCACTCGGTACGAAAATCTGGGAGCTATAGAGGACTTAAATGAGGCAGTTCGACTCAACGAAGAGGCTCTTCTGCTCTGCCCACAGGAACACCCGAATCGTTCGCTCTGTTTGCTTAACCATGCAAGCTGTCTTGCCACTCGGTACAACAAAATGGGAGCTATAGAGGACTTAAATGAAGTAGTTCGACTCAACGAAGAGGCTCTTCTGCTCCACCCACAGGAACACCCGAATCATTTACGTTCTTTGCATAATCTTGCAAGTTCCTTTCTTACTCGATTCATGCATTGCATGCATTCTAGTGATAGGGAGGAAATATTCACGCTCTATGCTCAGCTTGCTGATACGCCTCAAATGGTCTCGTTTCTTGACATATTTGTTGCTAGGGCATGGATAGATGTCGCCGAAGAATTCCACCACCCTTCGACAATCCTGGCATATGACACATGTCTTCAATTCCTTGTTCGACATTTTGCAATTTTGCCATCCTTGCCCCAGCATTTAGATCTTCTCAGGGACCGCGTCTCATCACTCGCCATGGATGCCTTTTCTGCTTGTCTTCGGAACCAATCTCCTACCAAAGCTGTCCAACTTGTTGAACAGGGACGGGGTGTCTTTTGGAGCCAGCTTACTCGCCTCCGCTCGCCTGTTGATGATGTTAGAGCTTTCGGCCCAGAAGGGATCACCTTGGCGGATAAGTTCACCCGACTGACTATGACCATTCGCAATTCCCTTCACTCATCCAGCCCAGATCAGCATGATCGTGTCTGTCGCCACACCTTCGAATTGCAAAATGTCGTCGAGAGTATTCGAAAGTTACCCGGCCTCTCGCGTTTTCTTCTTCCTTCTCTCTTTCCCGAATTGAAACTGGCTGCGAGCGAGGGGCCTATCATCATTGTCAACGCGAGCAAGTATGGCTGCGATGCTCTTGTTGTCGTAATCGACCGGGATCCCATTCACGTTCCGCTGAGGGTCACGCTTGACAGCGTTCGAGCCTTGTCGTCGAGGATGCTTGAATTGAGTGTTCGTGCGAAGTGGATGAAGATGGACAAGGAGTTCAAAGCGATTCTGCGCGATATCTGGGACCAGGTGGTTTCCCCGATCGTCGACATCCTCAAGCCGATGCAATCACTTTACCCACGGATCTGGTGGTGTCCTACTGTCGAATTTTGTCTCCTACCGTTGCATGCTGCTGCTCCGTTCAGGAAGAATCAACTCGGACTGGCTCATCTCTATATCTCGTCTTATACCCCCTCGCTTACCGCCCTTATCCGAGCCAGACGAGAAAAACCATCAAATTTGTCAAGTGAAAGGAAACGGTTCCTTGCCATGGGACAGGCGAACGCTATCGGGGAGAACAAGCTCGTTTCGGTCGGAATTGAGTTAGCTGCCATTGGGGAGCGCATTAGTGATCTTACCGCTTTCACCTCGATCGAAGGTCCTGATTCGTGTATTTCACGGGTCCAAGAGGAGATCGAGCGGAACGAATGGGTTCATTTTGCATGCCACGGGATCCCGAACCGGGAACGACCATTCGAATCGGCGTTTGCTTTGCACGACGGCCGGTTCACGGTCCAAGATATTATGCAATGCGAGCTGGAGAAGGCCGAGTTTGCGTACTTGTCGGCTTGCCATACGACAGTTGGGGACTCGCATAGTCCGGACGAGATGATCCATCTGGCGTCCGCGATGCATTTCGCTGGGTTTCGTTCCGTGATTGGGACGATGTGGGCGGTGGATGACAAGCAGGCGAACAAGATCGCGTGCAAGTTTTACGAGACCATGATTGATGGGACGGGTCGATTGGATTATACCCGTGCTGCATACGCGTTGCACAGGGCGACGAATGAAGTGGGGGATGTTACGATCGATCAACGGATTGTGTACGTGCACATAGGAGCCTAGTGAACCCTGTATGGATACTTTATGGTCTCTCGTTCGTTGCTTTGCATGGTTGTACTGTTAGGGCTCATTTCTTGTAATTTGGTTTTCTTCGGCAACAGACATTCGGCTGGCAGATGAGTTACTAAAACTCCAGAGATCATCGGCTCTATTCATCTTCGCACAATTTTCCGTGAGCGACAAGCTTCTTCATGTCCGGTATCAACTGTTATACAAAACTGGCCTTCAACAACATATGAAAGCCTCGGAGCGATGAACCACTACATAACGAATTCTCGGTCTCGTCAAAAAACATGCACCTTTCCTTGGAAAAAAGTTCCCGCTTGGAGTCGAGTATGAGTATAGTCCAAGCGGATTTCCCCCCCATCTTTGTGTCTTGCACGCCGATGCTGATCTCATGGATCGTAAGAGATATCACCAATGGTCTCCTTCACGTCGCCAATTTCGGACAATTCCGTCCTGGCCTGAAGGATGCGATTCAAAACTTCATATCAAGCGAACACATGACTCCCGACAGTACCCAAATGGTACGAGAGCAGGCACAGAGCATGCCTTTGTGGGGGAAACTGCTGCTCCTATGAGGTCTCCTGGCCAACGGCATTCTGTTGCACGCTTTAAGGAAGCCGCGGTGGAGAGTAGATTATGGACTCGCACCAACGCAACTATGCTTGTGACTCCCTATAGAGCCAAAGACGTTCCTTCGTAAAGGGTCGAATTTTGATACCCGGACGTTGCCGTCGTCCTGACGTACCTATCATATCGTTATAATGGCCTCACTGAGGAACAGCCGCGGCTTTCTTTTCTAATATTGCTCAGTAAGTGTGCAGACCTTGAGCAGCGTCAACACTAAGTTGTCGGACCAATGGAACGCATTACTATTTCCTCTGTTCATACGCAACCGAGCAACCATCGACTTCTACCTCTTGAACGTCGTATTCCCGAAAGAAGCAAAATAATCTCTCTCAAAGATTTCGTGTTCAGGCCGGGATTTGGCAGAGAAGAAAGAGCGTCTGATGAATCGAAGCTGAGTGGAAGCATGATCATGATCCTCAACGAGGGACCAACATTAAGGTGCTATCATACCTTTTACAACCCGAGAACAACCATTATATGTGCATGTCTCGCGAGAACGAGGAGAGGGGAGCCATACTTGAGTTCCTTAAAATCTTGGTTGCTCAACAACCCAAGATCCGCGTCCTGTTGGACGTTGGTACTCAAATGCTCGATCTAAAAAACCACGAACTGGCCGAGGAATGGCTATATGCTCATCGGGACACCTCAGGCGCGATCTATTTCAACGAAGATGACGAACTGATGGCTCGCACCTGGGACGGGAGCATGCAACTTTCCTTTCGTCGCCATTCGCACAACAGCTCGATCAATGTGTGGTGTACCTCGACGGTACACACACACTTGGTACTGACATTAAGTTCAGCGGATTCTGTGTTGCTGTCATTGGAGCCAAACGTCACCGAAGATCGGTTGGTTCAAAGCACGTATACATAGCTAGCTTGTGCATGGTGGTTACGACCTAATTATTCGTTCCTCGTAGGTTGCATGCGAATGCGCAAGCTTGGACATGGTCATTCCATCATGTTTTTCGTACCTCCGAAAGTTGATCGATCTATCCGAGTTGGTGCTGGAAAGGACAAAGATCCAGTTGACGTTATCAACATCACGGAATCCTAATTTGAGCCATACACGAGACATGCGAGGAGATTCAACATCGAGTGCATCACTGGATACGACAAGGGATCGAACATACATCTAGATATAGCGCCTGGACTGGTTTTTATGAAGGCCAGTTGTCCCTAGAAATGCTCGCAGAGACCTGGGTCCAGAGAAGCCAAGACAATGGAAGATCTCTATGGACCTCAGAATACTTTGAAGATCAACTTGTTGGCTATACCAGACATTCACCAACATTGCGTTGAGCTCGGCATCTTGTCGTTGCGCGATGTGAGCATAAATGAAGAACAAGAAAGAGAGAGGTCATTCACAAGGCTGAGCGCGAACGACAAGTGGTACGTCCTCCAAGAGTACAAGCAGTGGTTCATTCGTTGCATCCGGACGTCGTTACTTTAGACTCCAGTGCCTTTTTCCCCATCTTCGAGACGCTCTGTGGGACCTCGGCAGCTACGGACGAGGAGCATGTTTGGAGTCCCCATGTTCTGGCGACAAGAAATTTTGAGAAAATCGTCGTCTCCCAGGGCGACACGAACAGAAACGTCCACCTTCACGTATACACGCCCCGAGTGACGAGGTCCACAAAACCCTGCGACGATCTTGCCCTGCATAGCGCCCCCAAGGTCCCGACGAGACGGGCACCCTCTTCATGATTCATGGGCCAACTGAACGTGAATGACATACATTAGGTTGTGTCGCTTCCTGTGTCTATGCAGAGAAGACCTGCAAGGCGAAGAAGGCACCAAGGTCGGGTCACGGCCTGCGTGTTTGTCGGCTGAGTTGGACACGTTCCAGAGTTCGCCGACGAGGTGCTGATGAGCATTTGAAGGAAAGGTATGCGGTTTGCTCCGACGCACATGGGGAGGCTGCTTTGATAGTCTGTTTCTCATTTTGACAGTGATGCGTGTGTCGTCTCTGCTTGGACCGACTTGAAGCCTAAGTTGAGTGGGATGTCGTAATGATGGTGGCTTTGAAAGTTGAAGTACTTGTCCGAGGCAGCTTACAAAGGCAACAGCCTCTTCTGACATCCACCGTGTCTCAGCGGATGAACCAGTGCCAACAACAGCGAACAAGCAGGACCGCACAACGTCCTATCAACATGGACCCTGTTCCTCCCACTGCTAGATTATTCGATCTCTCTTCTTCTTCTCCCTACCCTCGTTCTTGTTGTCTGCTATGACTGCCATCTCATCTACCGCATCTGGTACGCTATGCAGGCATAGCGTGGTCTTTGGGGGCTCTCGTCCTCTTTCTTGGGTTCTGTGCTGCTGTTCAGGGGCGCAAACAATGTATCCTTCCGTGTCGGGTGTGGTATCACGCCCTCTATCTAGCGCCTTTGTTCATCGGACTTGGAGGCACGAAAGGTACATTTAGATCTAATTAAATTCATTCATAACATTTTTGACTATCAAATGGAATCAGAACTCCACCCCGGTCTTACATTTTTCAGACAATGGCCTCGACTACCTCCGTTTTGCATGCTTGTCTTTATACTTGACTGCGTCTATGTCATGGCAGCAACGGATGCAGGAGGAGGTCTTGAAAAGCACTCACACGGTTACTTGCGTACGCTTTTCCGTAGCATCGGCAAGCTGTACAGGATGTGCCGCAAGCAACGACTGTGCAAGCAAGACCAGAGGAACTGGCTGGGGGACAAGAGTCGTACGAACTGGAGAGAAGGGATGCACCATTGGGTAAATTCTCGTTTTCATTGTCACGAATGGTGAGTAAGACGCATCACAAACATATTGTCGAGATTTCATTCATGTTTCAATAGGGCCTCATGCAACCTAACCCTCAGATCCTTAGGCAGGAAGGAAGCATCAGAGAAGTGGAGACTCAATCTGGTCTAGCAGACACGATCAATTGTACGAATGATAAAAGTAGTGTAATATGTTTGTCCTCGCTAGCGCCAAAGGCAAATCCAGCGGCTACTGGTTGCAGAGGACCTTGTCCAGTCCGTCTAAAAAAGGCAAGCGCATGCAAGCAGGCGGCCGTTAACGGACTGTACCGTAAATTTGGTTGTGGCGCAAGGGGTAGCCGACATTTTGTTTAGCCATTCAATAATAATGCGGACACACGCTGCCATTGCCTGTGTGCAATTCAATGAACTCTGTATTGCCGATGCCGGCGACAGGTAAGGGTATCCGACATTATTGTTGCGTTGTCACGTCCGTGTGGTGGACTTGCCTTTCTCTCTGTATGTCACGGCCACAGGAGAGGAGATACTTTCTGACGAGGCCATCCACATCGCTGCTGGCATGCTGTTCGCTGGGTACGGAGGTCGGTGTCGTCGGGAGCATGTGGTCGATCAGCGACGCGCCTGCACTGATAGAAGCGAGAGAGTAATTCTCAATGGTCAATTTAGACGGAGTTCTGCAAGAACTGTGATGTCGTGTGGGAAATACTTGAGGACCGCCAAGAGAGAATGGCGTGCCTATTTGTGAACAAATATCAATGAGTGATGGATGCCCATAAGAAAGTGAAGGCGTCTTACCATTTGGACGACGTACATTCATTTCCCTGGCAAGCCTATCTGTGAATTGGTTTTGGTACTGACTGGTAGCATCGGATATCCGGCAACACCTCCTGGAATGCTTTTTGTCCGTTCTGCTTTTGGGTTAGCCCGAGGCCTGCCCCATTTGGACACAATTTTGAAGGGTCAGCCAATCAAAATGCTTTCCTGCGAAAC
>JBBPMF010001020.1:0-13257 GCA_038090175.1 Austroboletus eburneus
GGATGTTGCTGGGAATGGGAGAGGGTGCAGAGAGGGTGATGGACATAATTGCGAGGGGTTTCGAGTTGTTGGTGATGGAGAAAATCGAGTGGTGACATTTATAATCGTTGAGGAGAGGGCCAGAGTTCTGTAGGTTCCATTCAGGTTCCCAGGAATCCTCTTCTGCAGTGTATCCTTTTCATCAGATCAGGAAGGAATGGGAGGATGGTGATCTGCGATGGCAAATGATTTTCTTGATTTCATATTCCTCATGTCCATCGATGAGGTCAGGTGGTGAGAAAGGGTAGTTTGGTCCGTGAATGGGGTTTTCACGATAGGGCAATAGGAGGGATGCATGGAACACCGGGTGGATTTTCCATGATTGTGGAAGGCACAGTTTATAGGTGATGGGAGATAGCACCTTAACAATGGTAAAAGGTTCTTCGCGTTTTGGGGTGAACTTTGGGTTATGACAGAGCATTTGAGGTTTCTGGCCTCAAGCCAGACTTTGGATTCTTTGGTGAAAGGGGTGAAAGAGCAGTGGTTGCAGGATGCCATGACTTGGCGAGCAAGTGTGTGGGCAGCAAGGGCTTCGTTCCAGGTGGCAACAAGGGATTTGAGGCAATCCTCAATGGCGGGGATATGGAAGTCAGTGATAACCGAGGGAAGGGCACAGGGTTCATATCCCATCATGAGATAAAATGGGGTCTGTCCAGTGACAGAATGGGGGCAATGATTGTGAGCAAACTCAGCATGGGGAATGAGTTTGAATTATGTGGTGGGGTTACTCCTGCAGAAGATGCAGAGGTAAGTCTCAACTTTCTGGTTGACCCATTTGGTTTCACCATCGGTCTGGGGGTGGTATGCGGTGGAGAGTGTGAGAAAATAATTGAGAGCTTGTCCCAATGCTTTGGCAAAGGCAAAGGCAAACTGAGGGCCTCGATCTGAGATGATTCTGTCATAAAGACTGAATCAGAGGAAGACTTTGTGGAAAAAGAGGGCTGCAACCCCTTTGGCGGTGATGGTTTTCTTGGTGGGGCAGAGAATTACCCCCTTAGTAAGGCCATGGTCAACCACAACCAAGAGAGTATCAAAACTGGAGGATTCAGGGAGGTCGGTAATCAGATCACAAGAGATCTGTTGGAAGGGGCGGGTGCAGGTGGAGCGAATGGGGGTGAGTGGAGGGACAGTGGGGTGTGTGTTGGCCTTGTATTGTTGACATGAGGCACAACCTTTAACGTACTTGCATACATATTGAGCAAGGCCTGGCCACCAAAATTCAGCAGCAACGAGCTGATGAGTTTTGAGATAATCAGGGTGACCAGCAGTCTCATGGTCATGGCAGTGCTGGAGGATGGAGTGCTGAAGAGATTCATCAGGGGGAATGTAAATGCATCCTTGGAAGGTAAGGATGCCATCATTGTATTGCCAGTTGGACAGACATGACCGAAAGGCTGGGAGGATGGTGCCATCAAGGGATTGGAGGGCCTTGAGGACAAAGAGATCCATTTTGGAGTGAGATGAGATGAGTTCTTGGAGCATGGTGTCAACGACATTGACAAACAAGGAGGGTAACTCCCTCATTGTCAGCATCATCCGAGGGGATAAGATCTGGGTGGCAGGAGAGGGTATCAGGGCTGGCAAGGAGTTTACCAGGGACATGAATCATGGTCAGATCAAAATCTGTGAGGTCGAGGAGCCAATGGGCTTGTTGGCGGTTGAGGTTCTGTGCTGACCAAAAATAGGTCAGATTCTTGTGGTCTGTAAAGACTTGGACCAGGTGGGAGCTGCCATGAAGATAATGGCACCAGGATTTCAGGGCTTGCATGATAGCAAGGAGTTCCCCATCATAGATGTTGTAGTTTCATTCTGCTGAAGAGAATGATTGAGAGAGATAGGAACAGGGATGCCAATTCCCATTTGTGTTAGTCTGGAGAAGAATGGCGCCTGAGGCAAACTTTGAGGTGTCCATTGCAATAGCAAACAGAGTGAAGAGGTTGGGGAGTTGAAGGACTGGGTGGGCCAGGAATAGTTCTTTGAGGCATTCAAAGGACTTCTGACATTCGGGGGACCAGGCCCATGAAGTGGTTTTCTTGGTGAGATTGATGAGGGGGTGGGCAACTGAGGAGTAATCAGGGATGAATCGCCAATAGAAGTTGGCAAAGCCAAGGAAGGATTGGATGTCACAGAGTTTCTTGGGGGTAGGCCAAGATGCAATCCCATCAAGCTTGACAGGGTCCATGGCGAGTTGACCAGGTTTAACAATCATTTTGAGGTACTCAACTTCTTTGGAGGCAAAGTTGCATTTCTTGAGTTTGAGGTGAAGGTCGAGTTCCTTCATGCGCTGGAGAACATGCTTGGTTCGTTCAGCATGGGTTTTTTCATTGGAGGAGAAGATGAGAAGATCATCCATGTAGATGACGAGCCATTCTTCAGTGATCATATCACGGAAGGAGTCATTCATGAACCTTTGGAAGGTGGTGGGGGAGTTGGTGAGACTGAAGAACATTATGGTTGGTTTGAAGAGTCCTTTATGGGTGATAAAGGTGGCTTTCCATTGATGTCTGTCTTTGATTTGAACTTTGTTGTAGCCCCATCTGACATCGAACTTTGTGAAGACCTTGGCATCATGGAGTTTGTCGACGAGGTCAGAGACTAGGGGGAGGGGGTAGGCATCACGGACAGTATGTTCATTGAGATACCTATAGTCCTGACATGGACTGAGTCCTCCATCCTTCTTTTTGACGAAGAAGAATGGGGGGAGTTTGAGGGGCATATCTTGCCTGAAGTGAGATTTTTGTCGAGGAAGGCTTCTGTAGCCTTGTGCTCATCTGGGGATAGTGGGTAAATCTTTCCAACCTTGAGTGAGAAAGACTTGTCAAGGTTGATTTCATGATCATAAGGTCATGAGGGGGGTACATGGTCCATAGCTTCTTTCGAGAAGACAGAGGCAAAGTTGGAGTATTCTGAGGGGTGGGTGACCTTGGGTTTGGCTTTTTTGGCAGCCATAGCCAATTTGGTAAAGTTCATGAGTTTGGTGATGAGTGGATCTCCTTTCAGGATGAAGTGGTATCCACATCGGATGATGCAGTTGACCGTGTAGTTGTCATGAGCATGGTGGAGATATTGGGGTTCTGTCTCATAATCAAGATATTCATAGAGGCGTCTGTCATAGACAGAGTCTACTTGGACATGACAAGGGGGTTGAGGGGAGGGTGTTATGCTCAACATAGTCGGAGCATGGCCTACAAAAGGTTCGAGGGCTTACTGTCACTATACAGCTGACAGGAGTCGAGGATGTCCAACAAGGGGTGTCCTTGGTGGGGATTCTGAGGACCATCGAAGGGATGGAATCAAAGAGTTCTGGGGACTGTCGAGGAGACGGAGTCAAAGAGGTCTGGCAAGGGTATTCCTTGACAGAGGTTCTGGGACACTGCAGGACTAGCAGTGGATCAAAGGGGTTCTAAAGAGCATCCACTCAACAGTAGGACAAGGACTGAGGGACCAAGGACAATCCAAGATACAAGGTAGATTGTAGGAGGTCTAGGATAAGGATCTACAGCGATGTACTGTGGGTTTATATACTTGGGTCAAATGGTTAAGGGTAGATCAGGGAAGAAGGTGAGTCAGCGAATAGAAAGTGATGGAATCGCAAAGAAGGCTGAGTCACTATGGAGAGATGTGATGGCATCGGAAAAGTATCAGTAATACAACTGCAGATGAGTCATGCTAAATACATAAGTGGTAATTAGGGAAAAGGTCAAGGAAAAGAAAAGAGTCCAGGCGGGACTCGAACAACAGGGTTAGAGCCCCTTTAGTATATATTGGTAAGTAAGCATCAAGGAAAAAGAGTAGGGGACCAGCGAATCGTAACAGAGGGCTTGAACTATTGGAAGTGAGTTTTGTATTGGTTCAAGTTGACTTTGTGGAGCATGTAAAGCTCCTTGGATTGATCAGTGGACTCATTGATGGAAAGAGTTTGACCAAACCAGTCAATGGTGGGGTTGACAGCTTTCAACCAGGGGAAATCGAGGATGAGGTTTTGTCGACTGCAATCCATAACGTAAAATAGGACTTTGTGAGCGAGTCCTTCAATATGGATGAAGAGTTCGGTGGTGAAGCAAACTCCTCCTTTGTCTGTGGGTCCCTGATTGAGGTTGGTGACATTGAGGGGGGAGGGGAGTTGGGTGGTAGGAAGCTTGTTTTTGTGGATAAAGCCCCAGTCGATGCAAGAGATATCAGCACCAATATCAATGAGGGTGCAAGTGTCGATGGTTTTCAACATGTGCAAGGGTACAATGATTTGGACAGGGATTTGCATTGAGCCAGACAGCATAGGTACAGTTACACGTTGTATTTTAGGAGAGTCCCGCATCAGTTGAGGTCTCTGTTCTAAAAATCCTTCTTGGGGGAAAGGGTGAATTGGATGTGATGGACTGTGAGGTCATCGTCATCGTCATTGTTGCAGGTCTGAAGTTTGGGGAGGTCGTTGTCGACCTGTTCGACTCATTTGACTGAAGTCTTACGAGGTTCTTTGAGGTATTTTCCACAAGTATCAGCTCAGTGGCCTTTTTGCCTGCAGCATAGGCAGTGCCCTTCTTTGAAGCATTGCTTCCACTCTTCGGGAGTTAGCTTAGGGGATCAGGGGATGTTGACCACATCGACATCCATGGCATTGGGATCACAGGTTTTCTGGAATGAGGAGGAGATGGAGGAGGCCTGGTAAGACTGGTAGGCAAGGGTGGAATGGGTACGGTGTTGATTAACGATAGTCTGGGCACAGTCTTTTTGAACCTGAAAATGAATGGCCTTTGAGTACCACTCATTGACCTTGGTGGGGACCATGTCCATGAAGAGGATATGGCAGGAGAGGAGAGGGGGAATGCCTGCGGCAAAGTAGTTGATTAGGACATTCTGATTGGTGATACCCAAGAAGGCAACGTTGTTTCTAAACTCAGCAATGTGTTGAGTGAGTTCAGAACTATATGATTCATTTTTCTTGGGGATGAGATGTTCCATGTGAAGCCAGTTGATGGCTTGGTTCTTGATATCCTGGTGCTCAAAAGCACTCTTGAATTTGGTGAGGAAGTTGGCGAATGTCCTGAAGGAGTTGGCAGCAATGGCTTCTTTTCAGAAGGTTGAGGCCCAGATAGTGGCTGAGCCCTTTCTCATATAGGATAGGGTGTAGGCAATCTTCTTGTTGTTGTCATCATAAATGGCCTTGTTTATGATGAGGTAGGTTTGGACCATGGATAGCCAGGACATGGCTTTGGCATAAGAGCCATCAAAGTCATCAGGGGCTCCAAGACGGAGTTCAGTGGGTTTGGTCGACATGGTGACCTGGGCTGGGGGTGGGGGTAGGGTAAATGCTGGTTGGCATTTGACTGGGGTTGGAGACAGTGGGGTGGGTACTCTGGGGATACTAAGTGCCACAGAGAGTCGATGGGCAAGTTCTAAGTCCTCAGGTTGTTGAGGAATGACAAGGTCATCGTCAGAGTCAATGGGGTTTTCTGAGGAGGGTTCGTCGGTGTCCAATGAGTTGATGGTTTCCCTTTGTGATGCAAGGTCAGGATAGGGTCTAGGGTTTCTGGGGCATTGGTGGGCAATGGTGGAGGCTTATACAATGATAGCTGATCAAGGGAGATCTTAGACCTTTTGTTACACTCGACGTAGTCAAGTGTAGGCCTGCAGAGGTTCTAGAGCTGACTGTCGCTATACAGCTGACAGGACAAGGGGGCCTGATGAGGGGGTTCCTTGACAGGGAGGCTAAAGCTGGCATAAGACTAACGTTGGGTCAAAGGGGGTCTGCTCAAGGGTCTTCCTTGGCAGAGATTCTGAGGACCATTAAGGATCAAGGGATCAATGGGTCTTGGGGACATTGCAGGGCTAGTGACAGATCAAGGGTTTGAAGGGAGCATCCACTCAATAGTAGGACGAGGACTGGGAGATCCAAGAGCAACTCCAAGATACTAGGTAAATTGCAGGAGATTTAAGATGGCAAATATATCAGAGTATTAAAGGTTTATATATGCAAGCCAAATGGTTAAGGGTAGGTAAATGAAAGAAGGTGAGTCAGCAATGGAAAGCAATGGAATTGCGAAGAAGCTGAGTCACTACAGAATGGATGCGATGGCATCAGATAAGTATTGGTGATACAACTGCAGATGAGTCACACTAAATAAGTAAGTGGTTATGCAAAGAAAATGATAAAAGAAAGGGCCCAAGCAGGGCTCGAACAGTGAGGGCAGATGTCCTTTGGTGTACAAGGTAAAAGAAGTAAGAAAGAAAAAGAGGGACCCAATGAATCATAACAAGTCCCTGCCACCATTAGTTCATGTTATTCTTTGTCTCCTATATCAACCTCGCTGACACACCTAACAATCAACCATTCAGTACCCTGGACTATTTACCCCTCACTTCCATCACTTCCACCTACTCTGGACTTCCCTGGCACAACTTTCCCATGCTTAGATCACCAGAGTGGTCTTATATATCACTGGTCTCTTGATGACTTGTCATTACTCCCAGTATCTCTTTCTTTACCATTGTCTTCATTCCTCTCACTTCTGCCTACTCCGGACTTCCTTGGCACAACTTTCCCACGCTTAGACCGCCAGAGCGGTCTTATATATCACCAGTCTACTGGACTATTTAACTTACCCTTGTTATTTTCTAGATATTCATTTTCTGGCATGGCCCATCATGTCATATGGCAATTTCTTCCTATCTATTATTCAGGATTTGCTGCTAACCATGCCCCCCCTCCCTGCTAACAATGTCCAGGAGGACATTATCCAAAATCCCTAGAGGGAAAACCTCAAAAGTTTTGCGTTTTTAGGCTTTCACTCATTTCTGCTGAGTGTCGATGATATGCACATGTCTATGCCATCATATTACCTGCTATGTATCATTTCCACCCCGGGATTAGTCCGGTGATCTCATTTTCACAATTCTTTCCATCCCAGTATTCACCCAGTATTTGCTTTTATCTCCATCAAAACAAAGTCTAACAAAATCAGTTATATCATCACACTTAGCTACCTTTATCGATGCTTTGAACTATTTAGACCAATGTTCTTGCACTCCAGACTATCTCAAACCAACTGTTCCATGCTCCGGACTATAGTCTGCTTTTACTTCAATATCTTTTCAATTACTATAGTTGCCATTACATCATTTTATCATCAAACATATCACTAAACAAAGTTCACTTCCTATTTCTTTTACTCTATTCTTATTCCATCCTCACATCAGGGAATACTGCAGGAATAGAAGCTGAAAGAAGACCAATGAAGACAAGTCAAGTCAGAATCTCGCATCTAGGGGCTTTTGAAGATATAGAAGTGAAAGGCACACAATGAAGACAAGACAGGTTGGACTCCCACATCTTATTCTCACTTTCTTTCTTTCTTTGAGTTGTTCTTCACATTCTTCACTGACCAACACCTGCTGCTCCAGACTATGTTCATATTACTCCAGATGATCTATCTCTGGACTTTCAAAGACCAGTCTAGTCATCTTTCAATCAGACTATTCAAGACCACTCTACTCTTTGATGACATATCACTACTCCAGACTATTATTCCTGCATCTATTCTGGATGATTTGTGACCACTCAGCTCTTGGACAAATGTTGCTATCACTTCAGATGGTCTACATTCAGACTTTCAAAGAACCGGTCTAGTAATCTTCCAATCAGACTATTCCGACTACCAATATAGTGCCTTATCACCACTGGGACTTGCATTCACCATCATTGTGAAAGCATTTTCAATGCATCCCCACCATTCTCATATCATTTATCGCACTCAAGACATGTTCTAGCTTATTCTACTCTGTCCATATAGTCCTTGTTGCATCTGGTCTTTCATTCATTGCACATCTGATATCCACATACTCCATCAAGTCCTCATTGCATCTGGTCTTCCATTAATTGCATATCTGGTATCCATACACTCTGTCATCAAGCTCCCACTGACTAGGGACAGTCAGTATTCAAGTCCACTGCAGTTGTAGAGCTTGAAGCAGCTCTAGATTTATATTTCATTATTTCAGACTTCTTTGCCATGCACCAGTTTTCTGGACTTCTGTTCCCACGCTCCAGACTTACTTCCGGACTTCTTTCCCACACACCAGACTTCTGGACTTCTGTTTCCTGTGCTCCAGACTTACCTTAGCAACTTTATTCTTTTACTATTGATGTTTTATCTATGTTTTGGCATATGTTTGACATATATATACAGTCCTGGAAATGCCTGGACTATAAATACTTGTACCTAGCTATGTCTAGAGGGAGGAGGAATCCCCCATCTACTACCTATCTACCATCCGAAGACCTCTCTCCATACTTTCACAGAATACATCTACTTTCCACACTCCTTATGACCTGTTCATATTGACTGACTTCAGAAGATCACTCCTACCATTATTTCAATACTCCGGACTTCCAGAACCCATCTGGACAGCCTGGACTTCATTAGTTCCACTCAGGACTTCTTCCCAGACCCACTAGGGACCCCTTGGGACAAAACCCAAACCTCGCACTCACCTACCCAATACCCTGGTTGCAACCACATAGCCAGTACTTGGTCTATTCAATGCAGTGGGAATTAACCCACGGGGCAAATGCATGGGTCACGGAGGCAACACCATTCCCACTCAGGCTGGGAACAGTGGACCTCTGCTCAGGTGAATGCTTCAAATGTGGCACTCATAGACATTAGAGTCGGGACTGCCCAGCTGCACAGATGGACTGATTGGACCAATGGAAGTCAGTATGGAGGGCATTATGTGCATGAGCGATAGGATCAATCAACAGGGACACTACAAAAGAGATTCGCTTAGTCTATGTTATGAAGGGAAATGAGTAAGGGCCCCCATTACAGAGGGCGAAACGGAGACCCAGAATCAGACTCATGCATACCACACAATGAGTGACAACATGCCCCAGCCAACATCATACCTCACCACCAACAGCACATATACCACAACTCAGCGACCAATCAACCTCTACTTAACCAGCCCAGAGATAGACCAACCCAGCACCCATGCCATAACCCCATTTGTACATACCATCATGATCCTCGGATCACATGGTGAATGCACCCAAATTCAAGCACTATTCGATGATGGTGTCATGACAGCCGTCATGTGCACAACAGTTTTCAATAGCATCAAACATAGAATTGGCACATATACTCCATCCACACAGCAACTATGCATGGCCAATGGGACCATCACCAAATCAGAAGCAAAGTGGCAAGGAACCATTGATATCAATGGCATTACAGCACATGGAGAATTTGAAGTTTTTGACTCCAAAGGGGGATGGGCCTTCATTTTCTGCAAGCCCCTCCTTGCAGCATTCAGAGCCACACACAACTATACCATGGACACAATCACCATCACTGATGACACATCAGCAGTAACTCTTACAAATGATGTCAACAACGACCGACATTAACTGCTCATGAATGGCAAACCAATGCTGGATGTGAAACAGAAGGAATGCATGCACAACACAGGATCCATCAATCAGAGGTGAGTACCAACCATCACACACACAAACACAATAACTATGCAGACCACCACAGACCAACAGACAGACCGAAACCAAATAATGATGCAGACAGACAAGGACCCAACCACAAATCCCACTACAACATGGGTATATCTAAACAACACAGAACAACAAGTATTCACATGCCAAACTGACCCCTTCAACCCACAATGCATACAGTACATACTGGAAAACATCACAATAGAACTGCTCAACACGCCAGAGGAAGCACAACAGGCTAAGGACCTCATTATGCATAATGCAGATGTATTTGCATGCTCACTAACGGAAGTCCTACTTATCCCAGATGCACAAATGAATCTCAACATATCACAGGACATCAAATTCAGCATGAAACTGAACCAACAACCACTAAGTCCATTGCAAAAGGAGTATCTACACAAGTGGACAGACCAAATGGTCAATGCAGGAATGATTGAGCGGGCAGCCATAGAGCATGTCAAACATGTTGCTCCAACGGTTCTCACACAGAAAACCCATGATGCAATTGGAGGTCTCTCAATGGACGACTGTTAAGACCAGGTCAGACTTGGTGGACGAACTCCGAAGGAGGTCCGAGAAATTCCGGAGTTGTCTTGGTGAAAGGGGGACTAGTGGGACTTTGGCTTCAGCAACTCGGAACGGAGCGCTGCGCCCTTGTCAGATCATTGGTGGTCCCAGATTTCAGAGGAGCAGGGAAATGACAAGCAAGGGAAGACAGGGGAGTTAGATTTGTCTGGATTGTCTAAGTCGTCTAGGTTGATAACTAGCTAAAGTACAGGTGACATGACAGGACTATATATACAGAGGTCGGAGGCGGTGTACAAAGGCAATGATGGGAAACGTAAGTAAGCGGAGCCGGGAAAATGGAGATGGAAAGGAAACATAAGCAGAGCTGTGTGAACACAGGATCGGAGAAATCTAAGAGGCGAGACTAGTACATAAGGAGAACAAGGAGTAATGTAACTAGAATGTACAAGAAGCAGAGAAGCAGAGGAGCGGAGGAACATAGAAGCGGAGGAGCGGAGAAACGGAGAAGGGCTAGGATTAGGGATATGACAGTATCCCCCTCTTAGGCCTGAGCCCTCGAAGGCCACAAGCCTGAGAGTTTTCCAAGCAGAGAAAAACTAAATAGTGGACAAAAACGTAAAGCAAAAAAGCGGAGCAAAATAGAGATAAATCACGGAGGAAAAATGTGGAGAAAACCCTACAGAGCAAAAACACGGAGTAACTTACAGAGCAAAAAACGCGGAGCAAGATAACGGAGTAAAACCACGGAGCAAAAACGCGGAGTAAGAATGCGGAGTAGGAGAGTACATAAAAGCAGAGGGAAATTAGGGACAATGGAGGAGGCATAGATGGGAAGGGCATTGCGAGCACAAGTCACAGACAAGTGTGGCAAGCGATGGCCCTATCCCCCTCCTAAGGAGACGCCCCAGGCGTCGAGCCAGGGCATGGGAGAAGGAACGGAAGGTCAGAGGTCGGAAAAAAGGGGGTGAGAGATGGAGAACTGAAGCGAACCAAGTAGATCAGAGTCGGAGTCAACCAAAGAACTGGGGTCCAGAGGCTGCGGAGATCTCAAGAGGGGAGCCAGCAAGACTATTAGTGAATGGACGAAGTGCTATTCCAAACCCTAGCGCTCAACGGAGCAAAGTGGGGGACATAGGTGGTATCCTGAAACAAAAATAGGAGCTTCCAGCAAGTTTTGATGGAGAACCATCACAGAGTGATCAATGGTCGCACGGAGTTCGGAGATAGGGGTATGGAGGTCGGAAGAAACAGGAGTAAAAGAGCAGGAGGAAATGGACATGAAAACCAGAAAATCTGGAGAAGCGCACAATGGGAGTGCAGATCCGGAGGTCGGAAATTCGGAGAGACAGGACACACACTAAATAAATGAAGAGAAAAGTGCCAGTGGGGGTGTGAGTTCCAAAGACGCATGGATGGAGGAAACTAGGTGCGACAGATTGGACAGTTGGGCACAGTGTGACCATCAAGACCACAATAGAAACATAACCAGAGGTCAAAACGCCGTTGGCGCTCTGAAGTGGAGGGTCAACCATCAGGACCAAGCATGGAGGCAAGGTCAGGCGATGGTGATGGGATATCAGCGGAGTCGGAGCAGGGAGAGTCAATATTGGAGATGTCAGAGTCGTCATACTCAGAGCTGAGGTCATGAGACTGTGACTCATCATCAGAGTCAGGATGATCTGAAGAGTGGGCGGAGTCGGGATCATTGAAAGGGGGGTCAGGGGCGGAGTTAGAGTCAGATTTGATGGACTTGGAGTCATAATCGGAGGAGTTGGAGAGGGATGCAGAGTCGGAGTCGAATGGTTCAGCAGAGGCGATGGATGAAAATGGGGATTGGCAAACCCGAGACATGGAGGAGTTCTGGCACTCTCGTTCTGACCTACATTCCCAATAACATGCATCAATGTCTTGCGCAAGAGTGCGTAAGGAGGAGAGCGTGGGGGGCTTGCCAATGCGGGAAATTTCATCTTTGATGTGGTCAGGAAGTCCATTGTAGAAGACGGAGCAGAGGGCTTCATCTCCGTAGCCACGGACTTGACAGGCAAGATGGTTGAAGTCAACAATATATTTGTTGACACGCTGAGTATCAGACATGAGCAGAGTGTGGAGTTTGTTTTCTGCGTCACCGATGGGATCATGAGGACCAAAGTTAGTCCGGAGTTCCAGAATGAACTCGGAGTAGGAATCCATCCAAAAGGGACAGAGTTCAGGGGTCTCAGAGAGCAGAAGGTCAGGTTCGAACCATTCTAAGGCCATACCTGAAAGGTATGACTGAGCAAATGTGACTTTTGATTGGTCACTCCGAAAAGCCTTAGGATGGTCCTGGAAATTCAACTCGCACTGGACAAGGAATGTGTGGAGTTGCTTGGGATTGGAGCCATCAAACTGGTCCGGGGTATGGACTTTGGTTCGTGGAGCAGAAGTGCGATTAGCAGATCTGGACAACTGCTGAATGGCACGTGAAAGGAGGGTGGTAGCATCAGGGAGGGAATCTTCGGAGTCAGATGAGCCAGACTCAGAGTCGTCAGAGTCGTCATGAATGTGATGAGGGGGGGTCTGGCTCGGCGCGGGAAAGCGCGGACCAGACGATGCGGAGGTGCATGATCTTGTTCCTAAGGGCTGCACCCTATGGATTGGAGTTCACGGAGGACATGATATGGAAGCAGAGGTAAGGGAATGACGTGTGGAATGCTGTGAAGCAGGGGTGATGGGACGACGAGCGGAGAAGCTGTGAAAGCGGTCTTCAATCTGAGGTCGTTGGCGATGACTCGTGAAGATACTGAGGGATTCATGACAGGATGAGGCAGAGGAGTTCATGATGAGGTAACCACTTGGAGAGTCTGAGGGCGGGATTTGAGAATCAGAGTGAATGGACGATTCAACAAGTGGGAGCTAGTTATACTGTTAAGACCGGGTCGGACTTGGTGGACGAACTCCGAAGGAGGTCCGAGAAATTCCGGAGTTGTCTTGGTGAAAGGGGGACTAGTGGGACTTTGGCTTCAGCGACTCGGAACGGAGCGCTGCGCCCTTGTCGGATCGTTGGTGGTCCCGGATTTCAGAGGAGCAGGGAAATGACAAGAAGCAAGGGAAGACAGGGGAGTTAGATTTGTCTGGATTGTCTAAGTCATCTAGGTTGATAACTAGCTAAAGTACAGGTGACATGACAGGACTATATATACAGAGGTCGG
>JBBPMF010001021.1:0-13254 GCA_038090175.1 Austroboletus eburneus
AATCATGCAGTGAACGGCGGTCAAGTGCGTGATCAGGATGGGTGCTTCCCGATGAGTGGAGGTAGAGCATGATCGCATCGTCGGTGGGCCGTTGGTCTACCTTGGCGTAGGGCACGAGCGGGTCGCTCTCCTTCTCTTAGCCGAGCTTGGGAAACGCGTGGGCCAGCGTGGATGACGATGTCTCCGTGTGACCCCATCTAATCACGAACGCCATACGAGTTGTCCCGGGGATGACTTGAACTTGCGATCCACCGGCAGCTGTTGACATTTTATATTTCGACACGAGGATCAGAAATGGCTTATGGCCGCCGTCAGTGAGCGTCGAGCACACCGTCAGCCACGACAATCTCGATGTCGGTCGACACTCCACAAAGCGCCGCCTGCGGACCAACGGGCGCCAGACTCGACTCCCACCCGCTGTGAACTTCCTGGGTGCGGACGTTTGCGGGTCACACGCGGGAATATGCGGCGCTCACCTTATTTCATTAATATTTCAGTCCCCAACGACTTCATTTCCTCGCTCCGACGCGCTTCTACAATGATCCCGCCCTCACCCATTCACGCCCTCCTCGACGCCAACGCCAAGTGGGCCGACGCCGTCGAGTCCGTCGAGCCCGGCTTCTTTCAAAAATCCGCCCAGGGTCAGTTTCCCAAGGCAAGCGACGTTCGCCCGTTCGTCCGTCGTTCCTAGCGCTCACTTCTCGCCAAGGTTCTGTGGATCGGATGTGCCGACTCGCGTGTCCCAGAATCGGTTCTCACCGGCGCTCGTCCGGGTGACATCTTCGTCCACCGTAACATCGCAAAGTACTCCTTTCTTTTCATTTTTGCTTATCGCCCCCGCTTATGCGTGCGCAGTCAATTCCACCCCAACGACGATAGCGCACAATCCGTCCTCTCGTATGCCGTTGGCGTCGTCGGCGTCGAACACGGTGCGTTACACCCCCCCTCTCTTGTCCACGCACACACGCTCACCCCGCGGCAGTCATAGTTGCCGGACATACTCAATGCGGCGGCGTCGCAGCATGCTACCAACACGTCATCGCCGCGCGCAGCCCCGCTCCCACACCCTCGACACACACTCCCGCTCACCCTTCCCCACCCGAAACCCCCCTCTCCCGCTGGCTCGCCCCGCTCACTAAACTCATCGGTTCGCTCAATCTCGACGGCACCGCCACCAAAGAAGCGGCTCTCGAACGTATCGTCGAGGAAAACGTCAAGCGCCAACTCGAGCATGTGTGCGACGCCGAGCCCGTCAAGAAGGCGTGGGCTGCTGGCAAGCAGGTGTGGGTGCACGGGTGGGTGTACGACGTGGCGTCGGGCAGGATCAAGGACCTGGGATTGTCGCGCGGCCCTGGAGGCCCGCGTGTTTAGAGTCGAGCGAGCATTTAGAGCATGTTAGATAACTTAGACGGGAACACATGGCGTACGTGCGCATGCATCGCATAAACATTGTCCGAATCAACTAGGTACTTGAAAACAAAATCAAAGGAAAGAAAAGAAGAAAAAACACAATGCGAACACATGTGACAAATAGTGAAAAAAAAAAAAAAGAACAAAGAAAAAGTATGCAATGCATGAACTCGCAATAGTAGACAAGAGAAGGAAAAAGAGGTGATCCCATGTTACTCGAAGCGGCGCTCAGCAGACGACGCAGCATTTCCACCCGCCGCTCGTCTCGCTGCTCCGCGATCCCCTGTCCCGATACCGGCCCGCATTCGACGGTACCCCCTCGCGCATCAACATACTCGCCCGCGTCGCAGCCTCGAACACGTCGTCCACGCCCTCGATTTTGAGCGCCGAACACTCCTTGTACGCTCGCGCCCCAATCTCGATCGCTACGCGCTCCGCATGCGCGCGCGAAACGTAGTTGCCGATGTCGGGCGAACTGGGTGGAGGACGGAGGTCAGCCTTGCACCCGACGAGCAAGATCGGAACTGTGGGACCGCATATACTCCGCACTTCCTCGATCCACTGGCATTTTACAATCGGGCGTTAGCACTCGGCGTGAGCATGCCAAAAAGAGCGAGCGACAGCCGAGCCCACCTTGACAGAGACGTTCTCGAGCGAGTCCGGCGTGTCGATTGCAAACGCAATCAAGATGACGTGCGATTTCGAATACGAAAGCGGTCGTAGACGCTATTCCGGGTGGTGATTTAAAAAAAAAACATAGGTCACACAGGCCACGTATCGGAGCAGGCACACCACCGACCTCGTACTCTTCCTGTCCACTGCCCCCCCATCATCAGTCCACCGGCCGAGACCAAGAGAACGAGACGCACGCAGTATCCCACAACGCCAACTGTACCGGTTTGCCATCTAGCCTGATCTCGGCGACGTAGTTCTCAAAGATGGCTGCACGCGGGTCACACCACGACCCGATCACCGGGGAACGAACGCGCACTCACTCGGTTGCTACACGCAGCGTCCGTCCGCACGCGCCACCAGTTCCAGCCCGTTCCACGAGAGACGCCGGCCAACATGAGCAAAGGGAAAGGGAACACGTCAGATGAGCCGCGTATGCACGAGGACGCAGCCACTCACGTATTCCTTGGGGAACTCGCCCAGGGCAAAGGAACAGAGGAGCGACGTCTTGCCGCACGCACCTAGAGGCCACGTCCGATCCACATCGAGCATGCACGCACACCACGCAGCGACGCGAAACGGGGCGACACAAAAAGAAAGCGTGCTGGTTCAGACACGAGGGCGGAGAGGGCAGGGGGGTAAAAGGACTTGCCGTCGCCGACAATGACGAGTTTCCTCCGAATCTGAGCAAAGTGACGGTGAGCGGTGCGGTGGGGATCGAGGAGGACATACTGGGTTTTGGGACGACATGTGCGGGGGGGAGGAGGAGGAGGAGGAGATGGTGAGAGAGAGAAAGAGAGAGAGAGAAATGTCGCAACAAGCCACTCTGTGGATGCAGCCGCAGTCCTTTCGGTACACCGCCAATAACACCACCTATCATTACGTAATATATCACCGCCTCCTTTCCAGTGCCGCTAACCGGTCATATGCATACAACTGTGTATATAGCACAAGAACAATGTACCCTAGACTGGGGTATACAACTACAACCATACCAATTACTGATTCTTGTAGATATCCTGCACGAAACCATCATTCGACGCCACGTCCATAGTAGCCACACGCACCTTGATTTCCGCCTCGAAATGCTTTGCGATCCTGACACGTTGCACCTTTTGTGCAGCCGTCACCAGTCCGTTCTCGGGCGTCCACTCGTCCGCCGTCAGAATCACCCCCTCTAACATCTCCATCGGCTTGAAATCGTTCTTCTTGCCAACCACGTTGCACTCCTTGAGCACCAGCTCTTTCACCGCCTGTTGGTGGCACAAATCCGCAAGCGGTGCACTCGCGTCAACGCCAGCCAGCGACTTCTGCGAGAGAACATGGCGCAGATGTTGCTCTTGCGGGATGATAATGGCAACAGGCTGCTTGGCCTCCGCCGAAGCATACACGCAAATGTTGGTGACCAGATTGCACGCCTTGTACGTCGCTTCCAGGCGCTCAAGCGCAATGTACTATGTACCGTCAGAATCAACTAGTCAACGCAGCCAGCGCGACTCACCTCGCCGCCTTGAAGCTTGACCAAGTTCTTGATCCTATCAAACAACGATTACTTGTGACTCACAAATCACAAACTAGTACTCACCGATCAATCAGACTGAGCGTCCCATCCCGATTCCACTGGCCAACGTCTCCAGTCCTAAACCACCCATCCTTTGTAAAGATCGACTCGTCCTCGTTTAGATCAGGACGCTTGTAGTACCCCTTGGTAACCGAAGGACCCCTAATGCATATCTCACCCTGTGGCGGGTTACCAGTCGCCTCGTACCCAGCCTCAGGGACGTCGATCAACTTGATCTCCGTGCACGGCATGGGGAGCCCGACAGAACCATACTGCATCATCTCAGGCGGCAACACCGTACACATGGCACACGACTCCGTCATCCCATAACCTGCAATCCGCACGGTCAGCTACGACGCACAACACGAGAAAGCAAACCAACCTTGGAGCATCGTCACCAACGCGAGCGTCAAAAACTCTTGCGTTTCACGACTCAGGGCAGCGCCACCGCTCATAGCCAACCGAAGCCGTCCTCCTGTCGCCGCCTTCACGCCGTTCAGCACGGCAACGTCGGCAACGTCAGACAGTATGGGCACGTTCGCCTTTTTAACGGCTATGGCACTATTGAAGACGCTCTTCCTGAGAGCGCCACTTGCATTTACCTTGGAGAGAATGCCCTTGCGGATCGTCTCCCACACCTGAGGCACGCCAATGAGGATTGATGGTCGCAAGGTGACGATGTCACCCTTGCAGTTCCGAACAGATGCGTCCGTCAACGTCTTGACACGGCCATAGCCCGTCTTCATTCCCAGCGCGAAAAAGGTGACCTCGACCGTATACTCCAAGATGTGTGCGAGGGGGAGATAAGCAAGGAATGCATCGTCCTCGCCCAAGTGATGACCGACGAGGTGGTAGACCCCTCCAATGGAAGCCACGACGTTGCCGTGGGTCAGGACGACACCCTTTGGAGCGCCCGTGCTACCACTCGTATACATGATAAGTGCCACGTCGTCTGGAGAGGGTTTCCGGGAGTCTAGAACGTCGAGTGGCTGTTCGCGGCCGACTGCGCGCAGCTCGTCAATGGACAGCACGATTATGCCTTCACGGGCGCCCCGGATCTCGTCGAGAAGGCTCGACTTGGCGTCGCCATCATAGACGACGAGCCGGACAGAGGGCGTCTGACCGATGACGCGTGCCAATGTGGGAAGAAGCTCGGCATTGGTGAAGATGCCGACGCAGTTGGGCTCGTTGAGAGAGTGCGCGAGGCCAGCCTCGCCAAGCGTGTCATAAGCGGTGGCGACGGGTACGGATATTGTCGTACAAGCATGCGACATGAGCTGCCAGTTCGGACTGGCCAAAACAACAGTCAAACGCCAATCACATTCGACAAGCACACGGGACGGACCTCGTTTGAGCATAAATGTTGAACACGTCCGTCTTGAGAATGTCATGGTGCGACAGCCCACGAGCGAGCTCGAGCACGCGCTTTTGTACCTCGAGGTAGGAGATGTACTCGAAATCGCTCAGTTCGAAATACTTCCACTTCTTGGTCTCGACAATCTCCTTGCCGCCAACGGTCTTCTTGACTTCCTTGGCCTCCTCGTGAATGCGGACGACGTTGCGCCAGCCGATTGCATCACGATTGCCAAACTGGCGAGCGGTGTAGGAGATGACGTCCGGGATGACCTCGATGCCCTCAAAGGGCCGCGTCACCAGCTTGTCGGCGGTGACTGCGAGCCTGCGGACTGCGCCCTCGCCGTCGGAAGGGACGACGACGGAGCCTTTTCCAAAGAATTTGTTCTTGGCGTTAGACATGTGTAGGAGGTATGTTCGTGGACGTCGGTGCTAACGAGCGCGGTGAACGAGCGCCCCAAATCCGCCCTAGTGGCGGGAGTTATAAAAGGTAGTACAATCATCACGTGTTTACTACCCCGCCCCACTATCACCCGCTTTTGACTTGTCTTGGGTAGCTTATCCATTAGTACTTGCGTAGTTAGAGTAGTATCGCTCCTGTGGGCTCGCTGGACGTCATTTCCGAGGCAAGACCAGCCTGCGATCAACTCGGTACGATGCCTTCGACGACGCCGGCCGTGTTCCTCGTGAAAAACACCAACCCATTGCCGTTTATACCCTCCATTCGATCATGTCTGCTAATCCGTCCGCATGCCATCAGCCCCCCTCATCATTCCCTCGGTAAGCGTAAACCGCATAAGAACGCACGACAACGCCCCCACCACACCATCACGAGAACAGGACGCAGCCCACACTCCGAATCGACCAAGTGCACCATCAACACGAGGTCTTGCCTAGTGCGACCGAAGCCTTCTTCTGCTCGAAGCCACCTGTACGATGACGACGAAGACTTGCTTCTAGAAACCCGCCACCAGTCCCTTGGTTCCATAAGCGGGGTCGTACACCAACAGGTCTTCGATTACGTACCCGGCGTGCCCCAAGAGCGCGCTCCAAAGGTCGCGTCACTGGACTGCTTGCAGAGCGGGTTTGAAAAAAAAAAACGTGGCGATTCGGATCCTGCACCGGACATATAGCTTGCATCACGCCCATGTGATCCGTTCGGAGGAACCGTCGTCTTCCGAGTGCGGATCATATTGCGGAAGTAGATGACGTGTCACGCGCGCACCTTGTCAACATATCTCATATATCGTCGGATGAACGCCACAGCGAGAGAAGGGTGGGGGTGCGTGGGGGTGGACATGATAAGGCACGTGTGATTTACTCAACAGACGCACCAACTAAGGTTTAATGGTCTTCCGGGACCCGAGATGGACCTGTGTCCTTTGCGCTTGCACACATGACGGGGGTGTCATGGAAAGTGGGAAGCCACTGGGGCTGCGCACAGGCGCGTAATGCGGGACCCGCTGAAAAAGGCATAGTCCAGACAGAAGGAGAAAAAAAAAGTACAAGTGCCTGGAAATTTTAGGATTTTGCGCCGTACAACCGCCCACGCTGTCAAAAAAAGTCTACCGGTCAAGGAGAAGAAGAAGAAGGGGGAAGAATTCCAACATGAGACATCTCGAGCGCAAAATAAGCCACCTGAAACACGTCGGACCGTCGTGCGTGCCCAGTCGCATTCTACCCTCTGGCATGTCATGCGTCCACGCATGGACACGGTACGAACGTTTGAACCCCGAACACTCTGATACAGCCTCGGATCAATTGATATGCACTTTTTTCGTTTTCCTTCTACGGCACTGCACTTCCATGTGTGTGTGGGCGTGGGCTCGAAATGAATTCTGTCTGTCTTGGAGGCGAAAAAAAACGAGGTGGCGGTTGACGTTGTGTGATGGGCCGCTCTTCGTGAACAGGTTTCATTTCGTGACCGTACGTACGGGTGCCCTAAACCTAAATCTAGGTCACCTGTGGGTGCATGGGGGCAAGTGCCCTATCAGCATTCCGAAGAATGATGTTGTATTACACGGATCCAGATCCAAGGCGTAAAGACATGACCAAACCGTATTACAAAAACGTTAGTAAGAGGGCATTGATCCTAACGATCGTGCGTTATACGTGGGTGTACGTTAAAAAAATATAATACAATACAAAAAAAAGAACGGAAAATGTGGAAGAATAGAGCAAGGCAAGGGTGTGAGAGAAAGTAGGACAGATACCTGGTTGCCCTGGTTCCCTTGAATGTCAAAAGGCCCCGGGTTCAAACAAGGGGACTATCAGGTTTTCTCGGTTCGTGACATCAATCCCGCGGAAGTATCCTGATGGGAAGATGTACATACGTGCGCGTGAGCACTCCACAAGCGAAATCACAGCCGCCGGGAAAGCCTTACTGGGACTGAGGTAGTACCACAGCACGGTGCCTTGAACAAAGTTCTCGAGCGCGTGCAAGTATTTCGCAAGCTCTTCGTCCACTTCGGCACCGAATGACGGTAATCGGCCCTTGAGATCGATATATTTCTCTACGCGCTCCGCGAGCATGTCCGTCAAAATGTCGATGGCTGTTTGCAACCCAACGTTGCGCTCGTGCATGATGCAAAACACCAAGTTTTGGTAATCGCCGTCCGCTTGTTCTTTCTGTAATCACGAAACAACGTCAGTGCTCAAACATTCAGAAGACCGCCTAGAACGTACGTTGAATGAGCACAAGTCCTGTTCGGCAAAAAACAAAACAAAACAGGGATACGTCAGCGGCCCGTCCCGTCTGGGCGGAACATCATTCACGCACGTTTGGCCATGTCATGAGGTCCGTCGTCGCGTCGGACATGGCTCTAATGATAGGGCTCCTGAAGACCTCGTCTGGGAGATCCAGGTCGAGTGAGTACTCTACCATCGCTGTCGGCGCCACGTCAATCTCCACATTGCCGGACGTATGTGGGAAATCGCCCAAACCTTCGACCATGGCACCACCGATAGTAGCACGCCGCATGAGAATGAACTCTTCCACGGACGGAATACGCTCTTGTGACCGATTCCGAGACTGCGCCACCTGTGAATCGCTCCACTCCTCAAACGCGCGAATGAAGCTGTGAAACGAATCAGGACCTAACAAACCATCGCCCAGAGCAAGCAGTATACCGTCTGTGAGCTCCTGGGGTGGACGTCGCGCGAAAACGAGAAAGCAGGCTGTACATCCCTGTTAAGCTGACTTCATGACACATACAACAAATTACGCACTCGTATAACATGGCGGCGTAAGGATATTGCGGGCGAAGGCCTTCTGGGTCCGCGATAACGCGGTTGGATACGTTGTGGCCAGCCTGGACAGCATCAGGTTTGGATTGAAGGTCCCCCTCATCCGACAGATCATCTGTCTGAGCACATTTAGTGAGCACGAGACATGGACAATCAAAGATACACCTACAGAGAAGGCCCAAAAGAAAAACATGAGACAGGTAGTGAGATGCTCGAGATCGGCATCGGGGAAGCTGAGAGCAGCAAACAGATCGAACTTTCCATAGTTCACGAACTTGGATCGTTTCCGGTCATCGTATACTTTTATGCTGTACACCAACAATAAGCACCAAGCAGAAGGATGCAGGACGTGCATACCTTTGGAACCAATCGCGGGCGGCGCGGTCTGCCTCTGCTTGCAAGGCGTTCACCCGTAGCTCACATACGCGGCCAGTAATAGCGGAGAGATCTTGGAGGCAGAAGTGCGAGGGGAGCTGATCGAAGATCATCACGAATCAAAAGAATAGATGGCGAGCAGGAATGTGTGTGTGCGGCTCAGACTCGCTGAGGGAGGGAGCAGGACGCGTCGTTGCTGGGACGAGTATGCACTCCGATCAGCCTTCTTATGCAAAATCGGACCGAGAGGAAGTGCTTCCAGAGATATCCGGTGACTAACCTTCCCAAAGGAGGGTTAATACAGGCTAGGATAAAAAAGAGGACAAATTTAATGGGGAGACTCCGAGACGACGCCCACCGACTCGGTCGCTACTGCATCACGACACATAATACACGTGAAGAAGACCCAAAGACACCGCGTTGACCGCATCTCGGTAGTTCGCCAAACAACCGGGCGTGAATTGGAGATAAGATTGTCAAAATTGCTGACATGCCTGTATTAGCTCTGTCTTGGTTAGTAGTACATTCAAATGAATACAAGTACATGCTCGCAATGTGAAACTTAAACCCTGAACTGAGAAAGAGCCGATGTGATCCCGCGCATGAGGGATGCGTTCCAAGCGGGGATAGGCACCGGGCAAAGTGACCATCCTGTATCAAGATTACATGATCTCGATTGAAGCCAATGATGGAAACCATAGGATTGGCCGACCTGGAGGGATATCCTCTAAATCTGAAGAGCCGTCCGCCCGTTCCTGAAGGCCGTCGGGGGGTTCTCGAAAATATCCGTCGATTCAAGGCATGGCCCTGAGAAGTTCCACACTGACCGCTTGAACATGATTCCGAATGGAGACGAGGAGTGGGCAAGAATTCGACGTGTACGCAAAAAGGACGTGTATGGCGAAGAACCAGCTTTGGACTCCGAAACTGCCTGACGGCAAAGGCGAGAACACGAGGCTGCTGCCAAGTAACCATCGAGTCCACGGCCGACCACGACCCAGTGCTTATTATCTCACCTCGACTGCCGCCGGAAAAAAAGTCTGTCGTCGTCACGAGAGTTCTGTACGGGTATGATCAGAGACTGGATAAGCAGTAAAAGGTCGACAATGTGTAGCCAGGAAAGGTAAGTTATTGCCACATAACCGACGTTACCGTGTGTGCGCGTGGGTTAACAGCAACGTCTCTTCGACGGATTGACGCTCGTGCCCACAATAATTTGTCATCAGCAACCTTTACTCCTTGTGTTCCTTGTTCCACAACCATAACTAAGGCCGTCTTTTCATCGCTCCCTCGGTTAGTAATTCCGGCTTTTCTTAAGAAAAAATAACGAAATACACGGCCACTCTAACCCGATACGACCGTCGCCGACTATTATGAAAACAGGACTTCCCAAAGGATAGCGAGAATCCCGCGTCGTTTCCATATGGCCTCACTCTGACCGGCAAACGCTCTCGAAATCGTAGTGGTCTTTGATACATACTGGCCGTCTTGACCGGGGGGAACACATGCGGGCAGCTTGGAACGTTTCTCCTGACTGACGGCATTCCTCCAGCGTATTTTTAATGATCTGATCTGCCTATCGTTATTGCTGCCTGTGCAGTGTGAGCAAGCCGGGTCGTTCTTGCTTGCCGAGGCACCATCAGTCATCCAAGACATGCGACGTCTGCTTTGGCGTCCCTTGTTGACGTCTCCCAACCAGATGACACTTGATAACGTTCCCGTTCATCGCATCTCACTAAGGCTACGTAGTCGCCGCAGGGAATGCTGACCCATCATCGAGGTCTCAACTCCCAGCCGAGCACTACGTATGGTGTGTTATTTTTTTGAGAGATTTGTATTGCGAGTTTGCAGCCTACCTATCTGGTCCGAATCAGCGGGTATTATCGCCCGGATTTCACTGGGTAGATATAGGCCAGGAATCCATTGTAATCACACAGGAGCTCTCACAGTCGCCGGATATGACCAGCCATGGTTCGACTTTGTGAGTATTCGCCGTACATTCAGAAGCTCAGAATGGTGGCCGGGCAGAACTTTGTACGCAAGGCTGTTCTCCCCATTCCCGCCGTTATCGAGTGCGGTCCGCGGATGCGCTGCTCTGTGTTTCACGTACGCCGCATATCCCGGACGGTCCGGGCTCCCTGTCTCTCGCTCGTTCCCGGTAGATCTTTCTGATACATTCATTACAACGTTCCGAGGGCGGTCTTAGAACACAAGTCTTGCCCTCTATTCTTGGCTCTTCCTAGTCTATTAAACGCCGTCAAAGAGCTAGAAAACAGGACCTGAAACAATGAACGAAATGAAATGAAGAAGACACGGTCGTTCGAAAAACTTAGCACGTTTGAATTTAAATCTTGTATTATTGTTACAACAGCCTTCTCCCCCTCCAAAGAGATATGGCCGTCTGCCCTTCCAATCAGGGAAAAAGAAGTATGTATGTAGTCTTTCGTTCTAGTTCAAACCCGCGGGTACGGTACCTACGAGCCCTAAAAAAAGCCACGCACAGGTAATATGAAGTTCATATCTCGTCGTTCGCCCCCTTGCGAACACGTGTTGCTTCGACGCGAGCGGTGAAGTCGTCTAGGGCGCCCTCCTAGCATGTCCTGCTACCCATCTCAATCAACGTGTGCAATGTACATTCATCTTCCGTCGTGATTTAATTTCTCCCGTGATCCAGGGTCCAAATCATACTCCTGGGTCAATTATTACGAAGGAAATGTCATTCTCAGCCTAATCGGAAGAATAAAAGATGAACAAACAAACAAACAAAGACACCTGACTGACACGCGGCGCACGAATTCCTGATAATGAAATCACGGATGTCATATCACATTTCCGTTGCATAACAGACCACCGGAAAAATAAAATTGTGGTACTCAGGGTGTCCGAGGTGATCCTCTGTCCGCGAGGCTGTTTTTAGGGTCAGTAACGAGAGGGACAAACAAACTATCAACGTACAGTGGTCGGCGTAACCCCGTTATCCGACCGCACGCTTAGCCCGATCTCGTGGACGATCAAGGTGTGTGCCTATAAAGAGGCTAGCGTTATCGCGACAGTGATGTGCTGACTGCCGGCGGCGCGCCATCAAGTTACGCCCAGACTTTGGCGAGGGGCGGTGACGACGAGCGGGTGTATTAAACGCAAAAAGACGGGTCTATAAGGCGATCAAGTCATAGCCCCCTCTGGCTCGCTGCCGGTGATTGGTACCGCGTCGTACACACAGAACGCCTTCCTGTTGAATCGCCGACTTTTGCCGTATTCGACAACCAAAGACCGTCTGGCCGACGAGGTGTTGTATACACGTTCTGCAGAACGTTCGCAGACCCATTAGGACTAGGAAACAATGCAGAGCGCCGCATCTCACATTGCAATTACTACGGAGCCTCCCGCAAGTTGCCCAAGTGACCATCGCTTCGGACGGACGTCCAAAAGGAATAAACTAACGAAGCCGATCATACCGGAGAACGTACGTTTGCAAGGTTGAGTTGCGCGGTGCCCTCCCCAAATGTATGCTTGTTTACTCTGGCACTCGCCACTCTATATTTTGCCATTGACTCGATGGGGTTGACTGTGCACAGACCAGTCTGCTTTTACTGAACGTTATTTTAGGAAGAGACGTACAGGCGATTACAACGGATCCGGCACTGAAAATTTTAGTTGGAAGGGGGCTCTGCTCGAATACCAGCGGCGCACCGTCCCCCTCTCCGAGGATGCTTGTATGGTCATGGAGGCGAGACCGCGATGACACACATTTGACGTCTAACAACACTCTTTGGTAAGGTTACAATCACTTACCACAGCTACAACGCCTACGTTGCCGTACGACGAACTATGCCATTCGCTGTAGGACCAGTATTCTGCCCTATCCCTTCTCCTTTGGGACTAGAGTCCCCGTGAAAAATCCACCGTACAGCCTTCATATCAATGCGCAAGTAAAGACCCCGTTTGATGGCGGGTAACATTATAATCACGAGGCTTTCACAGCGTCGCAACATTCATCTGGCGCACCACGCGCTCATTTACGCACTCTCATACATCCATGTGCCCACCCCCCCGTTTCGGACAAGGGCCGCGGAAGAAAATCCAACGTCGGCCCTGGAACGAGGACTTCTGCAAATTGAATGGGTCGGTAAGCTAGAGTCCTTCTTTCGGGTGTTTTTTTTTTGACCCAGGCGATCGTTCCTTAGCTTTACCTACATATGAACCACCTAGTCGTCGTCGTCGAGTCAAAATCGCCGACGCCAATCTGCTTTCGAGATGGTGAGTAAAAGGGCGCAATTACTCGACTGTACCCCCGGCAGAGAATCCTAGCGCAGACGCAGACGCATGAACGCCGTCACCTGTGTCGTTTTTGCTGTATGGTTAGCGACTGCATCTGAGGTGAAACCGTCTCCGGGAAGGTATGAAGCAGGTCCGGATCTTGGTGGGGCTGCGGTGGAGTGGGGGGCGACGTGTTCTAGATCAACTTGACGTCGCACTCGAAAACACCGTGCAAACGCCCTCCAAAGTGGGTCCACAAGAAACAAGATCGCTGGACACACGTGTATCGTCCGACCGACTTAATTGACATTACGACTCGGACCAGGTCTAGTGGCATTCCTGAAGGAACAGGGGAAAGGAATCCAGAATATCTCGACCGA
>JBBPMF010001022.1:0-13241 GCA_038090175.1 Austroboletus eburneus
TTTCTAGGAGAGAGAATGGTTCTGTCCAGGAAATACTGATCAGGAAGTTGCTGGTTGACAGTGGTGGTATCAGAGTAGATGGAATTGATGAGAGAGATCATGTTATCACCAGATTTCATGTGCTGAGAAAGATATACATCTCCATTGTCTGCCCATAATGGAGAGTGGAAAACTGCACTTCATATCACAGTTGAAAAAGGCCATGGCACCATTGTTCGATGCCATCATCTCAGCTCAACTTCCTGATCCAGATCTTCATCCTCAGCTTCATACTGCTGTATCCAAATACATATCTGCTCTACAGCATGGATCTTGTCTTGCTGCTCCAAAAAGATGAGAAGATGCATATGAGGAAGACCTCTTTTCTGATATTCAATGGTATAAATCAAGCCAGCCAGTTGACCATAATAGCCATCTTCAATCTTTTTAAGCAGAGCTTGCTGTTTGTGATGAAAAACTCTGGCAACCAGATCAGGTCTGTCTATAGTTTTCTGACCTATTAATGATTAGAGCTGAATGTTGGAAAGAAAAAAGAGGATGTACTTACCAGGAAGAAGATTTTGAGTGATTTCAGGCCAACTACTATTTGCAGTCATGGTGAGAAAGAGATCAGGTTTCTTATGATAGCCAAGGAATCCTGAAGAAGTTGCTGTATCTGGCAAGTACTACCCTTGAAAGTTGAGGGAAGAATAACATGTCCAACCTGCTCCATATTTTGATTTGAATCCTGATTCAATCTATCTCTTAGTCCTTGATACAAATCAGCTCTCAGTGTTGTCTGATTATTGGCAGCCCAGGTGAGATTGCACTGTTCAATAGAAGCCCAAGCATCACAGACCAACTGTTGAAAAAGTCTACCACCCTTAAAGAGATTGGGGGGCTCTATTTGTGAAAGGTAAATATGAAGTCTATATGCATACCAAAGAAGTTGAGTGACTTTCTTTGAGCAATGTAATTGGCCATGAGCTTCCTGCAATGGAATATTCAGATGCCAGCCTTCTTGTCCATATGGGAAAAGGAAAACATAATGAAGAGGAAGATAGGAAGAATGTAAATTGCTGATACAATGAAGATCACCACCTTGAAGATGAAGAACAATATCACAATGAGATTGAATATCCTCTGAGCCATGACCAGATACAATGGCAGCTATCTCATTCACAGTAGGAAGATTATATCTTCTAGAATCATTGCCTTGCTGAAGATAAAGCCTCATTCTCACATTATTATGCTGCTCAGGTGGTCTGGTCTATATTTTCATAAAATTGTAAGATTGATTAGTAAAAAATAGAGTAGAAAAACTAATCTGCATGATGTCATGAGCTTGCTTGTAAAGAGGAGCATAGGGATGGATATTTCTGAGAGTAATGTGCAAGTCTAAAAGAATTCCAGAATTCAAGAGAGGGTTCCTTTGAGCATGTCTATTTGTTGCCTCCTGTGGATCATAGATATAGAGCTGTGCATATGAAGGTTGAAGATCATCTGGTGGTAGAAGAGCACCCATCAAGTGATGAAGAGAACCATGAATTCTAAAAGAAGAAGGACCAGTTCCTTGAATGGCCTGCTGATCAATCTGTACTCCCACAGAGGTAAAGGCTAAAGCATTGTTGTACTTTCTAATCTTTTTTTTAAAGTCTGATTGATCCTGAGGATCATCAAAAAGAGTTTGAAGATTTTGTGGCCACTGCTGAATGGAAGGAAGACTAACTTGACCTTGAAGACAGCATATGCCAAAGCAAGGATTTTGAACACTTGACTTGGTAAGTTTCTCAGAAATGAAGTGCAGAGCATGGCAATGAGGACATTGGACCAAGAGAGTAAAGTTGAATGGGCTCTGTATAAGGTCTTCCACCAGGAGGAATTTGAACAGGCAAAGGAGCAATTGGCTGATCAGGATCATTAGAGCTTGAAAAAGAGCTGGAATCATCAGATGTAGAGGATTGAGAAGAAGATCTTCTAATAGATCTTAAAGAAGAATGATTGAATAGATTGGATGATGAATCAGAGGAAGAATCACAATCACAATCATCAGAATTATCATCAGAATTATCAGCTTGTTGTCTCTGTTGATCCTGCTGATATTGTTCTGCAGACCTTTGACTATGTTTACTCAAGGCTTGAGAAAGAAGACTTTGTGACATCTGTCTAAGTTGATCCATATGTATTTCCTTCTGAGTTTGTCTCTGAAGTATCTTCTGATGTAAATTCTGCTGCTGTATCTCCTGATTACAAAGATGCTGTAGCTCCTCTTGTTGTTGAAGCTGAATTTGTAATGTCTGAAGATGTTGTTGTTGTTATTGTTTTCCTGCCATTGCTGCTATGCTCTGAGAGCATATAAGCACTGCTGTTTCTGCTCCTGTCATTGCTGCTGTACCCTTAGAGCATGCAAATGCTGCTGCTCTTGCTCCTGCCATTGTTGCTGTGCTGTTAAAGCATATAAACACTGTTGTTCCTGCTCCTGCCACTGCTGCTGTACTCTTAAAGCATGCAAATGTTATTGCTCTTGTTGCTCCCATTGCTGCTGCTGCTGTTGTTGTTGATTCATAGCATCATGAAAATTGATGGTATGCTGATAGAATGGTATAAACTGAGCAGTGGAAGCAGAAACAACAGGAGCAAGAGTAGATGATCCAGAAAAAGGAGGTGTTACGCTTGCACAATGTCTAGTCTCAGTGTGTCCTCAAAGGCGACACAACGTCCTATAGAATTTCAAAGGGGGTTCTCTGCTGAGACTCCAGACTCAGGCAGGAATGAGACTAAACACTGCGTATAATTGCGCAGATCTAGCTAAGGAATATACAAGACAACTACTAGCTATTTATACAGTCTGGAACCATCTTGGAATGGAAGGGTGATGGGACAGGACACATGATACGTTACAATGGCCTTGTGGATCAATGGTAAGAATGGAACAACACTGCATCAGAAGGGAGGATGACAGGAGGAGCAGAGGTCCATGAACAAGATGGTTCTGGGGGCACATGGTAAGAGTTACAAAAGCGGAATGAGGGAGGAACAGAATGAATCAAGAATAGGAATTTCCATATGACCATATGAAGTGTAATCTTTGGGGAATAGAGTCCAATAGCATTCTAGGGGTAGTCCATCCTCTGGCTTCCATTCCAGTGGAAGAGTGTCAAAGAGTTCTGATGGTTCTGGAATTCCAGAACCTTTGGAACCACAGAAAGGTACATCGGAAGTGTTGGAACTGTGGGAATAAGTTCCGGAACCTTTGGAACTGCACTTATTTGTAACAGGAGGGGCCTAAGAAATAGAATTGTTGACAACTTGATGTTGTCTCTGCTGATGGCATTGTTGATGATCCTGGTTAAAACCAGCCAGTAATTGAGCAGTATAATCAATACACTCAAAAGAGTTTGAATTGTTCATGGAGAGTCCAGCTGAAGCATAAGAAGGCTGACGATGCATTGATGGAGAGCTTAAAATATGCTGCTCATGCTCAGCTTGGTGAGCAGCATTCTGAGCATGCTGAGAAGAAGTAGGAGGAGTAGATCTTCAAAATATGAATCAAAATCAGGCATATAGCAGATATTATAAAATGAAACTTACATGATATTCAAAAACCTAACTTATACAAAGAATCTGGTGATCAGTAGATGTCTTTTTCATTTGGGTTTCCAGTCAATAGCCACTCTATCTGGACAATACCCTCGCTTACACAAATCTACTCTTTAATGCAGAGTATTACAATGTGATGTCACAGATAATTACATGAACCTGGGAATCAAATGTATTGAGTATCCCTCCTCGCTGGGTCAATGTTACCACAGAATCACCCCTAGTGCACTATGGGGAACAGCAACCTTATCCTTATTTATGACAGCAGATGACCATATATGCAGCAGTGAAAACTGAATTGCTTTCTCAGGGACTTTATGTGCCCAACAGGCAAAGTGAAATGCCAAACTCCTTAACCCTAGAGTCTGGGTATATCTCCTTAACCCTGGAGTGCAGGTATATGATCACTGTCTTCAAATATTGATCATAAGTAAAGTGAATTAATTGCTTGAACACTCACCAAAGACAGGAATGATCAAAAACCAGGCCAGAAAGATCTTATCAGTAAAGATCCATGCTGAAAGGATCAAAATACTTACCTTTGTAGGGCAATTGAGCAAAAGGAATTGACCAATCACAAACTTTTCTGCATGGAATGTAATGCATGTAAGCCAATAGCCGTCAGCTGACTGGCTGTTTCATTTCAGCTGCTTTGCAGATGTAGTCTGGACTACTTTCCAATTCTTAGAGGGCCACCCCACCTCTCTCAGGTCCTCACCATGTCGCCCAACTCAACTTCTGTGATGTGCCCATGTACTGCAGCATACGGTGTCTGTCTTCTTGATGCAGCAGACATGCAGACTCATTCCATTCTCCTGCTGGCAGATGCTGCTGTGCCACTTTTGGCTGGGTTATGCACATGGTCATGCCAATCTGCTTAGAGGTCAATGTCACCTCTGGTCTATCTCTTCTCACCCTTGCATGACAACATGACAAAGATGACACAATGTGACATGGTGTGCTCATTATCACAGCTACAACGATGGCAGTGACTAAATACTCCAATTATTTTTGCCCTGCTCAGACTATTACTCTGCACCTTATGTAAGTCATGCTACATCTTAATCAATAAGTTAATGGGCAGCAGTGGAGTCTGAAATCGAACAAATGCCTATTTTGGCACTCTTGCTTTTTCTTTGCTTGCATGCTTCAATTGCTTCACTTGCCAAATCCCATGTGTTTGCCTTTTTTTGGCTATCTCTATCCATCATCCCTGCGTTTTACCCTTGAACTCACTCCACCATCATATCTCCACCAATAACTCTTTAAAAATTCTCCAAAAATTCACTCTTCACTCAGATTTTGCCCTGTACAAAATATTTGTATCCTAGATAACCAAATGGACAACATGAGATCATCTTATCATTATCTACTACTGGTATCTAGAAATTCTTTTCATTTTCATTCAGATGCTGCAGTATTTCTATACCTTTCCCAATTGCTGTTGTTGTACACGTTATCATAAGATTGCAAAAATCAAAAAACTGTTGCTGGGACACAGCATCCTGCAAGACCAAAGTTTTTATGAAAGGGTGTATCTGTTGGTACATATTGATAAAATGATTAGTATCACATGACATATCGACAATACCAGATTTCCAACATTTGAGAGTGACATAAAAAGACGCAGACATCAATGCAATCAGAGGTCCCATGCTGTTTGCAACAAGAACATCACTGCATTGAAGTTCTTGCCACACGACATGGGATATTGTGTGGCAAATGCATTTATGCTGGAAATGTTTGATATATCCCTTGGTAAAAAAAATTAGAATGAGAATATAGATGGGAGAAAACCTACAGCTTGAACAACATGGAACATGCTGAAATTGCTCTGAGCAAGGAGCAACAGCATGGCAGTTTGCCTGTACTCAATAATATTCATGTTGTCATCAAGGGGAGGAAGAAGGCTGAAGAAGGTATCGATGCTGGCCTCTGCTTGCCTTCGGAAAGCTGAGCATGCGTTCCACATGATGTTCATGCCTCGTTTTCAAAAATTTACTGATGGCAGGTGATAGTCAAATATGGCCTCAGATGCAGTGTTTCCACACACTCTAAGAATGTCGTTTTGTTCCTGCTTTGTGTGTGGGATTGCTTCCTCATTGAAGAGCACAGAATGAATCTTTGTTTTGACCACATCAAAGAACCACTTTTGTAGAGGCTTCAGGACTGGGGGGGCAGGGGGCATAGTTGATAATGGAGTGTTCACTAACACTACTGGTGGTGGGGCTGGAGACAGCATCCAGGATGTGTGTTGATGTGTGATTGGTTTTGCAGTGATGCTCTTCCTATTTATCAGTATGTATAGATGGAAGACTCACTATAATATACTTACTGTTGTGGAGACTGGTGCACTGTTACATGTATATCCCTCATTATTGATGTTTTTTATTACTTCTTTATCATTGCTTTTGGTTTCTACCTTTTTACTGTTCATGTATGTTGCTACTTACAAGACTGCTGGACTTCCAGACTAGCAGACTTCCAGAAGACCATCAGTCTCTTTGATATTTCATAGGTTATGCCTCTTCTACTTCATCTTCTGTGGTACTGTTTCTTTATTTTGGACACTACATAGCTATACAGTTGGGAGTACCGAACATCACCGATATTTCAGTCTTATCGGCCTGAGGTGAGAAGTTTCATCCCTATCCCAATGGGTCGGTACCTTCTTGCTTCTCATCTTGTCATCCTTTGATGGACTTCCATCACAACCTTATTTATATTTTTGATTTCATATGAAGAGTTCAGGCATATCCAGACTATAAAATTTTGTACTGGTCATTTTGTAATGATAGCTACCATTTGGCTCACACCATACACCACTGGGACCGTCTCCCTCTATTATTCTTACCATTCCTAAGACTGGACTGCCAGTTCTGCATTGCCTACATGCTTTTACGATCAATACTTGCCCTCTGGACTTCTGGACTTCCAAAAACTGCCCAAGCAGTCTTCCATTAGACCAATTGGTTATGCCCTTGACTTTGCCCAGATCTTATTCCCTTGCTCCTAAAGTCCCTCTGGGGCGAACCTATTTGCTCTCCACATCACACAGACAATTTCTGGTGGTTCAGACTTGCAGGTAACTATCTTATAGTCCACTCACCCACCTTTCAGTCTTTTTACTGTTATGACATTTGTTTGATGAAATGACTCTGAGGCATCTTCACCACCATGGATGGAAGCTATAGCATGAGGGTACAGAGACAATGAGGTGGATGGCAATTGGAAACTTGAGTGAAAAAGCATTGGCCGAGAGGTGTTTGAGAACACATCAGGAAATGAGAAGATGGGGGCAAATTCAAGACTAGACAATACTGGACCAGGATTACCAGTGATATTGTTGGAAATGGATGTAATGATTGGTGGAGGATATAGAGAGGTTCTGTGGGGTGCAACACTCGAATGAGAGTGATCGAGTTCAATGGGGTCATAGCCAGCCTAAGTGCCATAGTCATAGATCGACGATTCATTAAGAAAAGAGGGATCCTGTAAGACATCTTCAGCAGCATCTGCCCCTCCAATGATGTCACCAGCAGGGAATCATGGAGGTAGCTGAATGAAGGAGTTAGTATCAGAGATGATCATAAATGGATTACAGACATTTCTATGCCCTCTTGTTGAACAGGGAGGCATGGATTTATGGCAAAGGGCATGTGCAACAAATTACTGTATGCTATACTGATAATTGGCATCCAAATATGGCTCATGATTCTCAATACAACATGTAGAAAAAACAATGTCAAGATACATGTACTACCAGTTCACATATTCCATCTGTTAATTAATTCTGTTCGCTGTGCAAATAAAATTTTATCAAGTTGCCTACTTTTCATAGGAATGATGCACCATCATTTAGAGCTACCTTCAAGCTTGCCACTATGTTTGCCCTTGACATCATCCTCATATATGAGGTCATCTGACATATTGGAATCTGATTTGTCTAAGGCCAAATCTTGCATGTCATCAGATAGAGCAGCTTTCATCTGGTTCAGCTGCATGTTGGTAATAGTCAGCACCATGAAATCATCAGCATATACAGCATGCCAATAACATATATGGTTGGTAAACTCGCAGCCATAGTTTTCTGCCTCTCCCTCCACAGCTTGCAGCTCCTCACTAGAGATGGCCAGCTCTTCTTTCTCAAGCATTTGGACCTCTTTGAGGGTGTCCTTCATCTTCTCCAGGGCATTGAGCTCATGGAGGGTTGTGGAGAGATGAGAAATTATGCAGTCCCTGAAGGCAACTTTGGCAATATAGTGTTTACTGAGGACTCTGTCGGGTAGCTGCGACAAGCCACACTTGAAAATATCTTCCCCCTGATTTGAATTAGATATTGGCATGCCACAATGATTGATGTTAAGGACTCACCTCAACCACATCATTGAGTGTCAATGAGGTGTGAGATGATCTATTCAACAACCTCATCACAAATCACAGCTCAAAAGGTTGCACAGAGGTACAGGTCTTGTAAGGAGTATACCTCCTCTCTGTCACCACTTTGGCCTCAAGATTATGCTTTTGCAAGGCAGGAAATGCTCTTTGAGGAGACTGGGGTTGCGAACAGGTTGGACCATAAGGTGATGTAGCAAAACCTTTTGTCTTGAAACTTTCTGACTCTGGGCGCTTGCAAGGGGACAACTGAAAGAGGATCTGGTCAATGGAGAAGGGTGTCTGAGGGCTAGAGTTGGTAGAAGACATTAAAGAATAAGAAAGTCTGGGGGTGTTTTCCATGATAGTAACCCTCAAAGAACGTCGTGTACGGCAGACTTGCAGATGTGTGCTATGCTTTGTGGCGGAGTTAGAATGCCTTGTGTTTCACAGTTCACAGTAACAATGCAAGGCCCACTGTAAGTTCTGTATTTTGTTATGACACACTGGCTCATCAAAGATATCATCATATTTAGCCAATCAATTGAATGTCCTCACTGCAAGGGTTCTTTTCCATTGCTTGCCCACCTGGCCAATCACCTGAACTCAATAATGTATGCCCCATTATCTGCATGAGCTGTTACTTCTGTTCCTCCAGCTTTCTTCCAAGGCCCTGGAGAAACTCTCAATGGGCAATATCATTCAAAATCAGGCTTCATATATGGAGAAGGACAAACTGTGATGAACAAATTGCAGTCAGACAAATATGAAGATCATCATGTGCATGTTCCATATTATCCATTTCAAGATGAAGGAGAATGGGAGCTAGCCAAGTTTCTGACGATGAATTTTACTCAGGCAGAGATAGGCCAGTTTCTCAAGTTAAAATGGGTATGCTATGACTGGTTCTCCAGAGATATTCAATTGATAAATTCCACTTCGACCCAGTTCCAGACCTGATCCAGACCTTTATTCAAGTCTGCTCAGCAGTTGTGTGGATGGATGGATGCCTTACCCAGTGATCCTGAATGGCAATGCACCACTCTGAATGTTCAAGGCTGTTTGACTACATGACCTATTTGTCTCATCTGGCATGATCCAAAAGCAGTCATTGAAGATTTATTGGGCAATCCAATCTTTGCGAATTACATGACTTTTGATCTGCATATTGTTATGCAAGGAGGAGAGAGGAAGTATGGCAAGTTCTTTACATCAGATCATGCACATGAAATTCAGGTGTGCATGTTACTACATGATTCTCCTTTTTTTTCATCATTTTCTTTATGTTGTACAGGACCAACTCCTGAAGGGGGCCACATTGGTACCCATCATTATCACATCCAACAAGACTCCTGTTACACACCATACCAGAGGGCTGGAAATGCACCCTATTTTCATTAGCATTGGTAACATCCAATTGGACATCAGAATGCAAGCAACATCACATGCTTGGCAATGTGTTGCCTTCATGCCCACATCCAACTTCAATGTGCATCCAGATTTCCAGACCATCCTATCAGCTCATGTCTTTTACTCATGCATGGACATTGTTTTTGCATTGCTCAAACAGACTGCGAAACATGATGAGACCATGACCAACACCCTAGGACATGTCCACAACTGTTTTACTCCTCTTGTCACCTACATCACTGATCTGTCTGAACAACAACTCATTGCATGTGTAGCCAAAAATGCATCCTCAATCACTACTGCGACTCTGCCCCAGTTTGGTGATCCCTTTCCCCATCCCCCCCTCCCCCTGAAGTGGTGCAAGTACCTTGCAGCAAATTCAAGAATTATGTGCTGCCACTCATCCTTGGGACCTTGCCAACTTCCAAAAGAATGCCAAGGCAATGAAACTGCTTGGGGTTCATTTGCTGTTCTGGTGCAATTGGAGGTTTGCAGAACCTGCTTGTTTTCTCAATGGCAAAATATTGCACTTCTGCCATAAATTTTTTTTGATCATCTGCTCAAGTGGTGCAAAGAGATTGCTGGGCACCATGTTCTTGATACCCGCTACAAGACCCAGCATAAGTGTATCGGCGTCCACCACTTCCAATTGGGCATAACACATATCAAACAGATGACTGGTCATGATCATCATGACATCCTCTGCTGAGACTTGAGACTCAGGCAGGATGAGACTAAACACTGCATATAATTGTGCAGATCTAGCTGGGGAATGTACATGACAACTATGAGCTACTTATACAGTCCAGAACCATCTCAGAATGGAAAGGCGATGGAACAGGACACATGGTATGTTACAATAGCCTCGTGGGGTCAGTGGTAGGAATGAGATAATGCAGTCGCCAAAAGGAGGGGTGAAAGGAGGAGTGGAGGTCCATGACAAGAACAGTTCTAAGGGCACATGGCAAGAGTTACAAAAGAGGAAGAAGAGATGAACAGGGTGAGTCCAGAATGGGGATCTCCATATGACCATATGGAGCATAGTCTTCGGGGAATAAAGTCCAGTAGCATTCCGAAGGTAGTCCCTCTTCCAGATCCCATTCTGGTAGAGTGTTGAAGAGTTCCAATGGTTCCAGAATTCTGGAACCTTCGGAACCGCAGGAAGGCATTTCGGAAGCATCGGAATCACGGGAATCAGTTCCGGAACCCTCAGAACTGTGGATACTTGTAACAAAAACTCAAGCTTATGCAAAGCTTCACATGCAATATCAAGGATAATGGAACATTAATTCAGTACACTGCTGATGTTACTGGACATCTTCTCATTACTCATTATAAGCTCCCATTCAAAAAAATCAGTTGGCAGGCGAGTAGCTTTGTGGATCAATCTCCACTATCAATCCCTTTTCTTCTTTCATGACTCGCATCCTTCCCAATACAGAGTTGTCCTTTTCTGGACCCTGTCCTTTCCACAACTTCTTTGCAGACCCTAAGGGCTTCCTGTCTACATCTGAGACCATCATGCTTCACATTACTGTTAAGCCTGACTGCATGGAAATCACCATCATGCAGCTGCAGGAAATTTATCCTTTTCCCCATGCCACACAATATATTAATCAGTACATTCACATTGCCTCAGACGGTGATCCAACCCCTTCGTGGACCCCTTCCTCAGGGATGTTCAATGTCTGGCATAAATGCCACATCCAGCAATGCTCATCTTTCCAATCACAATATTTAATGTATAGTCAAGTCATCCAAGCTCACTGTTACGCGTGCGCAACGTCCAGTTTCAGTGTGTCCTCAAAGGCGACACAACGTCCTATAGAAATCCTAGGGGTTCTCTGCTGAGACTCGAGACTCAGGCAGGATGAGACTAAACACTGCGTATAATTGCGCAGATCTAGCTGGGGAATGTACATGGCAACTATGATCTACTTATACAGTCCAGAACCATCTCGGAACGGAAGAATGATGGTTGGGACACATGGTATGCTACAATGGCCTCGTGGAGTCAGTGATAAAAATGGGATGACACAGTCGCTGAAAAGGAGAGGCAAAAGGAGGAGCGGAGGTCCGTGATGAAAACAGTTCTAACAGCACATGGCAAGAGTTACAAAAGGGGGAGAAGAGACGAACAGGGCGAGTCAAGAATAGGAATCTCCATATGTCCGTATGGAGCATAGTCTTCGGGAAATAGAGTCCAGTAGCATTCCGGGGGTAGTCCATCTTCCAGTGTCCATTCTGGTAAAGTGTTGAAGAGTTCCGATGGTTCCGGAAATCCGGAACCTTCGGAAACGCGGGAAGGTACTTCGGAAGTGTCGGAACCGTGGGAATCAAATCCGGAACCTTCGGAACTGTGGACACTTGTAACACTGAAGGGGTTCTCTGCTGAGACTCCAGACTCAGGCAGAAAGGAGACTAAACACTGCGTATAATTGCGCAGATCTAGCTGGGGAAATATACATGATGACTAGCAACTATTTATACAGTTCGGAACCATCTCGGAATGGAAGGGGGATGGACAGAACACATGGTAAACTACAACGGCCTCGTGGAGTCATTAACAGGAATGGAAAGACACAGTTGCCTAAAGAAGGGGCGAAAGGAGGAGCGGAGGTCTGTGACGAAAACAGTTCTAAAAGCACATGGCAAGAGTTACAAAAGAGGAAGAAGAGACGAACAGGGTGAGTCGAGAATGGGGATCTCCATATGACCATATGAAGTGTAGTCTTCAGGGAACAAGGTCCAGTAGCATTCCAGGGGTAGTCCATCTTCTGGATTCCATTCCGGTAGAGTGTCGAAGAGTTCCGATGGTTCTGGAATTCCGGAACCTTCGGAACTGCAGAAGGATACCTTGGAAGCGTCGGAACTGCGGGAATTAGTTCCGGAACCTTCGGAACTGTGGATACTTGTAACATTACCCTCTTCTATCTGTTGAAGACCCTCTTCAACTCCTAAAGTCACCTCCTGTAGAGTCCCCATTGTTGAAGATGACATTGTCATCATTGAAGTCTTCTGGGTCGAAGCATTCAACAGATGAGTGCCCCATTCCGTTACAGGAAGAACATTGGTTGGAGGGACATTCCCTTTGGATATGTTCTGGGGCTTTGCACTGGCAAAATGGGCAGGTGTAAATAGGACAGTCGGGTCATAAGTGTTTGACACTTCTGCATTGGAAACATGCGAGTTTGTTGGACTTCCTACTTCTGCGAGTTGGTCCAGGGGTGGGTCTTGGGGGAATGAGAATGGGGTCAGGGGATGATGCCTCTTTCTGGTTTCCTTTTTCTTTTCCTCTGATCGAACTCGTGCTCTGTCCCTCACTTCCTTCAATCAATGATAGAGGTGTTACGCTTTTTGGTTATCGGCACAACGTTGGACGTTGTATGTGGTACAAGTCCCTTGCTCAGTGTGTCCTCAATGGCGACACAAGGTCCAATAGAAGTCTGGGTCTCTTAGGCAATCTTTCAGCACTAAGGGGGGCTCGTAACCACGTAGGATAACGTAGAATAAGCTAAGGAACATGGTACATGGCACTCGGTCTAAATACTGGATGCTGTGGGAAGTACTCGCCCCGAAAGAGAGATAGGCTGTGGAGAAGACTGTGTCCATCAAAGATAAAGGCAGGGTAACGGAACACATCAGCGGAACACATCAGCGGAATGGGCGGTGTAAGGATCAGGATCAGGAATGATGTGTTCCGCTTTGGCTTTCAGAAATAAAAGAGAAATAGTCGCTCTCCTCAAGAGAGGACATAGACGCAAAGACTATAGACGAAAGAAAAGAGTAGTCCCTGTCCTCTTCAGTGGAGGAAATTGTAACATTACCCCCTTCGCATGACTGAGACTCCGGCTCAGTAAATTCAAAATCCATTAGGG
>JBBPMF010001023.1:0-13233 GCA_038090175.1 Austroboletus eburneus
TTCTCCTTATCATGGTATGATGTCCCTTTATGGTATTTACACAAACATGTACATACAGTAGAATAGTATATAAACCCCAGGGCTTTGAGGCTGGAGTCCCCAGCTTTGAAGTCTTGGAGATTTCCTCTCAACCAAGCTTCTTCCCTCTAAGGACCAAAGTGATCACTCAGCTCTACTCTTTGCTTCTTTATATTTGAGTTGTTTCAAGTGTGGGATGACCATGCAGGGGAGAGTGCGGTTACTGGGACTGTAAATCCCACAGGAAGGCTCATTGGCTGGATTTGATGCACTTGGCATGTAGACTGCCATAATGCCATCGAGGCTGGATCTGCTGTCATGGAGGAGATGATGAACACGCTTGAAGACATTGTTGACTTCTTTGTTGCAGTGTCTTCCAACCTTCCAGCTTTTGATGACACATTGATTGTCTCTGTAGATGAGGATGTTGCATGGGCGGTTCAGTAGAGCAGTGATTGTATTGACAAGAAACTTGAAGGAAACTGCCTCTGCCCAGGTGATGTCTTGCTGGGCTCTGAGGGTTTTCCAGCCTGGAATGAGTCTCCAGGCTTGCCACCATCCTTGGATGGTGATTGCAAGACCAATGCCAGAGCTAGCATCTGTGTATGCTTTGATGTCTTGGTAGGACAGAGGTATGGTGAAGGAGCATTGAATCCGCCTTTCTGTTATTGCTGTTTGCCACCATGTTAATCCTCTGCTATTGCCTTATCTGGGTGGTGTGTCATGAACAGCTTCCTGGCACAAACCACCAACATGCATTCAAAACCTGTTAGGTATGCTCTGCCTTCAGGGATAATTGATGAGATGTGGAGCAGTTTGCCATACAGTTTCTGGACGTCTTCAAGGCAGTGTGTGCTTCACATTAGCCAATCTTCTACATATCATGCACATGTACTTGCTTGATTTCTCTGGGCTGAGTTCAACTTTCTGTTGGCAAATGTCCCATCTGAAACCTATGTACATGGTCTCTGAGTCGAAAGGTTGGTCTTTGGATGTTTCCCATGAGACACCCAGTTCTTTGGACACATTGTTATGTGTGCACAATGTCTAGTTCCAGTGTGTCTTTAAAGGTGACACAATGTCCTATAGAAATTCTAGTGGTTCTCTGCTGAGACTTGAGACTCAGGCAGGGTGAGACTAAACACTGCATATAATTGTGCAGATCTAGCTGCAGAACATACAAAACAGCTACTAAGTATTTATACAGTTTGGAACCATCTCAGAATGGGAAAGTGATGGAACAGAACACATGATACATTACAACGGCCTTGTGGATCGATGAATGGAATGGGGTGACACTACCATCAGAGAAGGATGGAAGGAGGAGCGGAGGTCTGTAACAAAAGCGATTCTGGGGACATGTGGTAAGAGTTACAAAAATGGCATGAAGGAGAAACAGGGTGAGTCGAGAATGGGGATTTCCATATGACCATATGGAGCATAATCTTTGGGGAATAGAGTCCAACAGCATTTTAGAGGGAGTTTGTCCTCAGGCTTCCATTCTGGTAGAAGAGTGTTGAAGAGTTCTGATGGTTCCAGAATTCTGGAATCTTCGGAACTGCAGAAAGGTGCTTCAGAAGTGTCGGAATTGTGGGAAGAAGTTCCGGAACCTTCGGAACTGCACTTAATTGTAACACACATTGTCAATGTCATCAAAGTTGTATGTAAACTGGGCATTGTGCATTGAGTGAGCTAATGAATGTGATAGGTCACATATTAGGTGTTTACAGTCTTCACTAGATTCTTGCTTTGACCCGTCCTCATTGTTAGGGCCTACAAAATATAGCCAACTGCCAGTTTGCTGCATTCCATTCTGAGTTAGGTGTGTGTGCAATTGGGCTTGCTCAGCATTGTACTTGCTTATCTTATTTCTTTGGATGCAAAAAAAGATGGTCATTGACCCACTTGTCGAGGGGGCCAATTCCTTGTGACCTTAGGATTTCCACTGCTGCATCTGCAAGGTGTCCATAGACTCCAGTGGATGGGGTTGCTCCAAAGGCTAAGCAGGTGTCAATACATCCATGTGTTGGGGAGGTGTGTACCACTGCCATGTTCCATTGGATTGGGTGCAGAGGTATTGTGTGATAGGCTTCTGTGACATCGTGCGTGGCTGCTTCGGAGTCTTTGGGTAGTCTGGATATCAGGTCGAAAATTATTGAGTAGGTTCCCCATGTGGCTGGAAAATTAGCTGTGTTGATGTATGAGTTAATAGATGGGTTGGGGTGCAATATGCAAGGGTTGATGGGAAAAGAAAAATTTTGTACAAGTCAGTATTTACCCAGTTTTCCTGGTTTGAGTATGATGGAGAGGAGAGACGACTGGAAAGGTTCTATAAATGATTTGATGATATCTAGCAGAAAAGATCTGATGTATCTGTCTTTACTAGTTTCTTTCTGTATGATCTTAGTGAGTTCTTGATGGAAAATGGATATGGATGATGTATTTGATGGGGACTGTGTGTACAAGATATTAGGAAAGTCTATTGTAAAGCCAAGCCATAGTCCATGTGGTATGGTACTGAAGTGGTCCATGAGTCCTGCATGATATAGGGCTGCTTTCCAAGCATCCAGATTATATGGTGTCTGAGCCTGCCTTCTTCTGTGCTCGAGGGCAGTGCTGAGCTCCATGGAGTGCTGATCCACAGCCTGAGCACATGTGTGCAAGGGAGTGGTGCTCACTGCATCTGCTGTCTTTCTGCCAGTTTGTGCAGAGTTGTCGCCTGTTGGCTTTTGTGTAGAGTTTTCTTTCTGTGTGCTTGGCATAGGTATTAAATTGTCCATTCCAGGTTTTTTCTGCACCACAGAAAACCACAGGGGTGGAGTGAGGTTCTCGACTGAGGCACACTGCGCAGGCTAAAAGTGACTCCTCCAAGCTCCAGGTCTGACCACTGACTTGAAAGGATTTGGATCTCTTGTGAGGTTAGTCTGCTGTGTCTGGAGAAGTAGAGATTATGCATTTTGAGGAGTTGAATTGTCTCCTGTGTGCTGTTGACATTGGTGGCATCCCAGTTGTTGTTGCTGAACTGCCTTGATGTTGCGTTACCATGGTGTTGAATGCTTCCATTGCCTGTGCATTGTGTATGCATCAATGGTGGAGCACGTCAGATATAGGGTGGAGTGGGACCACATTTGGTGTTGCATGGTTTGTCTGCAACATGCCAGGGTTTGTATCACATCAATGTGACAATTTGGGGATTGACTGTTGGTGGTTATCATATATTGGCATGGAGCCCAATCAGGTTGGCATGAAGCCATGTTGGAGGGGGAGGGTGTGAAACCCGAGTGTGTTGGTGTGGAGCCGCAATCATTTTGGTGTGTAGCCATGAAAAGGTGGCATGAAGCCAGGGGGGAGGAGGGTTTTTTTGGCATGTAGCCGTGGGTAGATTGGGTTGCAAAAGAATAGTGGCAAGGGTTAGGGAGGGAGGGAAGTTGTTATTGATTAGTCTTTGATGTTTGAACTCGAATGGATGCGACTCGCCTTTTTTGCACTTTCATGTTGTAGGTTGTCTTGCATCTCTTCGATGATGTTGTGGTTGATTAGTACTAGGTTGAAGGATTTGTCCATGCCAAGTAGGTCGTGCCATTTGCACCTGACTTTGGCTTGGTATAGGATGAGGGCTTTCCTACTGTATTCATCTGAACTGTGCCTATACTCATGTGCTTGTAGCTCCAATCAAAACTGAAGGTGCAATTGGATTCTGTCTTTCTCCCAGCCACAGTCCTTCATTGCCTGTAGCAGGCATGGAGCAGCCTCATTGATTTCTGCCCATGTGAGATTCTTGTCAGGAACTGTGGTTTCTTTGGCTCTGATGGATGTGACTGGGATGAAGTCCAGTTTGCCTTTTTTGTTTGGGTCAGGGAAAAAGCTTCATCATCAACTGATCATATGAAGGCTTCTGCATCTGCATAGCCTTTGTTTGTGAAGAAGTGTAACTCAACATAGTCTCCTTTCTTAAGATGACATATGGCAAGGGGTGACACAACTTTGGGAATGGTATTTGGCAATGGAACCTTCCAGTACAGCAGAAACTTGTTGCAGTTCTTCTTGCACTCCTCCTGCTGCTCCTGCTGTTTCTGCTTGTCTTCTTTGCATATGCATTCTTCCTTCTCTTCTCACACTTGCTCTCTTGTTTGTTGCTTAGCTTCCTCTTCTGCTCTTACTTGCTCATCCCAGTCTTGTCAATTGAGAGTGTTCTGCTCTTGCCAAATGCTGAGGAGGCATTGTACACTTGTTCTGGGGTCATCTGTAATCCATCCATCTGTTGTTGATGGATTGCCACGAAATGTGGAAGAGCATAGTCTGGTGGATTTGCATCATATGGGTTTGGTCCTCTTGGCATGATGTTTGGATGACGGGGTAAGGAATGTGTTTGTAAGGAGTGAGATTATTTGAGGATGCACAAAGTGCTGGATTATAGACTGAGGCTGCGACTTTGCTGCTGCCGTCGGCGGTTTGGCAGAGGTGGTCATGCGGAAAGGAAGCGCACCTCACTCCATTTCTCATGCATAGACTTTATCCTACATTGCCTTGTGCCTTGGCATACCTAGGTACTCATCTTGCGATTCATACTAAGTGCCAGATCCTTTCCTTTCCTTTCCTTTTTCCTTTGCGATGAAAACGTACCCGGAACTCATCAGTGAAGATGTCCATCATCATGAACCATCCAAGGATGCATCTTTGTGGCCACCCTCAGTCTCGCAATTAGTTCTGTCACTGCAGAGCATGATGAAACTACCTCAGTGGTTGAAATCGGTATGTTCCACTTCAGAAAATGACATGTAGTTTGTTCATGTTGTGTTTTCACTAGGGATCTGTCCCGTATACGGATCTTCGAGTGCTTGACTTGCTCAATCAACTTCACGTGTCAGAAGACGTGTCTGGTGTGGATCTATGGGATGCCACATGCAACATCATCAACAGTAATACCCAACAGAGACTACACACTGTGTTCGGCACTGCCCTCTCTAACTGTGCTAGAATACGTGCAGTCATCGAAACAGAGAAGGCAACCCAGACTCCATACCCGAAAGAGTCATTTATGGCTATTCTTGTGCAAGACGCTGTCATGAGTTCACACAAAGAACTTTATCTATTGTATGTTTCCACCTTCCCTTACAATTTCACGCTACTCAGTCTGTTGTTCGACCAGGGAGGATGCTGCTGTGGTTCTTCCCCGAAGTTTCAGCGGCGTAATGATATCTCTTCCAGGTTTAATTGAAAGGAGCTTCCGTGTCTCGCTTTTGGTTTCCTTGTGTGAGAAAATGCATGTAGAGAGAAGTCAATCTGACGATGACAGCAACGGAATATATGATGATGATGACGATGATGATGAGGACGATAGCAACAGCGGAAGATTTTTTACAGTCCTCTCTCCTCGGTTTCAGGCATATTTTACCGCATATCATCCATTCGAGAAGGCACTGTCAGTTTGTCACATTCCAGTACTATGCATGGCAGAGGAAGGGCAGCTACCGGTGCTCATGTCCAGCTTACTTTACCAACGAAGGGTGTGGCACATTGAGGATCCATTGATTGGTGTGGCGTTCTCGAAGTACAACATGACGGTTACATTATTTGTGGGGTGGCTGGAGAATGTTCCTGGGGCTTTTCTGGTGAGGGTTTCACTGCCGTGCTTTTTTCGTATACCTACAGTGTCTCATTCAGCCGCGCGTACACATCGGGGAAATTCAAACCCCGGTGACATTCGATCTGGCATCGCCATCAGGGGCTCTTGTCGTATCTCAGCTACTGAGTAGTTTGGACAGACATGTGTCGAGTGTTCATGACACCGTGAGGTGTTATGCGGGCCAGGTCATTCGCGAAACCGAGTCACGTTCATCGCTCGCTTGGAGAATTGACACCAATTGACAGAGGGACGAATCAGTTCCCGTTCTGGAAACCATTGACAACCGAGATAGTATAAATCATTGGGTGGAGAGTCAATATTTGGAGTACGTCTCGCCACATCAACGATCTTCTGGTACTCAGACTTCCAACCAGGATGTCATCATGGAAGAAAGCTGGCTTGTAGGTACAGTGCCCTTATCCTTCAAAATCTCGTGTTTTACCAGTGATCCTGCGACGTCGGTACTGTTGTTGGACCTGCCGCCAGAGTAAGCAAATGTTCCCTGAAAATAGATATATTCATATTTGAAAATAAAGGAATCCCACATCTGCATTGTCAGATCCGTTAAAAGATGAAAGTAGGACAATTCCGTAGGTCGTCGGTGACTATAGGATTTTACTTGATTAATTGTTTATGCAGAGATACCTCGGAACGAGGGGGATCGACAAACAAGGCTAAAACTTCGCAGATGTCTATTTTCTGTTCTAGGCAAGTATGTAGGAAAAGCTGATGATATGTACCAACCATGGGTTAACAGGTTTGCTGCAACTACCAGGGCCAATGAACACGTGCTATTTCACTGGATGTTCGATCGCTGGGTGGCGCCACTATCCATTGCATTTAACGAAGATTTCTGTAAGAAGTACACCAACATGACAGATCTCATCTGGCCCCCAAAATGGAATGTATGTATGCTAATTTTAGTTTTCGATATATATTCTTTTCAGGAGGAACTGCCACGGGTAGACACTGCTCTTGAGCCCTTGTTGGATGAACTAGTGACAACTGTGCGCAATTTGGAGAAGGATGGTTGCATCCGGTCGGTTTTGCAGGACAAATTTCCGGTCGAAATTCTAGAGTGGAGCTTCTCCTCCATCTTTCAAGCATCCCTCCGATCTTGTGAGAAGAAGGAAAATCCTAAGTTTGCAAATGAAACAACCTGGTGTCATGATCTCGATCGGTTGTTACAAGACTTCTTCATATGCCTTGTCCAACTGGATGGTGCAACTAAGATTGAAGATCTCCTTGCCCGTCCAATGTAGGTCCCTCTTATTGCATATTGATATCCCTTTTGATCTCAACAACTCCAAGCATGGAGGCTGCTCTTCGCTTGCCAAAGAGTGACACTCTGGAACTGGATAGTCGGCGAAATTTTGATAAAGCAAGCGACAAGGTGTTGAAATTGACAACAAACAAACTTTGAACGTGGACTTCAAGTCGTGGTGACTCCGAGCAAGATATCTATTTTGAAGAGAAAGACGATATGTCTTATGTGGCTGATCAACTCACGGCTTGGTGACGCGCAACCAAGGAGTCAATGGAGGTTTTGATCTCCAACCTTGGCAACCATCCGAAGAAAGGGATATGTGATGTGTTCGGCCGTTTGGTTGTCGAACTCCCAAATGAATCATCGGAGATTGTTCCCCTTATAATGCACGCTGCAGTCGATGAAAATCGTGCGTCCGCAAAGGAGTCTGATGCTGACTACACGGGAAAGGGTAGACAATCAAAAAAAATTGGCCAGCATCTGACTATTCCGGAAAGCATACAGGTGCCTGAAACAACCAAAAAGAACTACACAATTATTACATCCACCTTTCCGAATCCGAATTCCATGTCATCCTTGGACAAAGACCCAACAGGTACCATGGATATGTTAACTTCTAAAGTTCAGGGACTTCGACTTGGAGCAAGCCTTGCACACCTCGATTTGCCAATCCTAACTATTGTATACAAGAAAGTGTCCAAAGATTCAGGTAGCTGGATGCAGGGTACAAATCAGGTTAGGATGTACCTTACGGCGTTGGTGAAATTCCTTCACGCACTTGGTATGAAAAACGTGGCTGTGTATGGTGTGCAAGCAGACAGTTCAAAGTTGGCTTTACCAGCCGCTATCATCCAGAACGATGGGGTACGTATCTCTTTTATGCGTGGAGTAAACTTGACATTTTTTTTGTTGTTGAGCAGATCATATGCCTATATGAGCGGCTTGTGGAGGAAGTGGACATCTTTACGGCTCTGGGAGCCTTCCACTATGCAATCGTACTCTGCCATTTAGCAAATAAACATGCTAAGGACCTAGAGGAAAGGTTCGAGGCAATTAAAGATCGACTCCATGGTATCAAAGGTTGGTCGATGAAGGAACAAATGGACAAATTGAAAAATAGGAGGGTGAAGTCATCAACCATGTCAGGATTTTCCATTATGCTTATTCTTTTCACTTTCATGTGACGCTTACATACGCTCCCACATGACTTCATGACTCATTCCATATCACGTGGTGACAGTCGTTCTACGACATTCCACTCACTTCCACGATTGCTTACGTGTATACCATAGATGGCTCCATGCCTGCCCTACATAATGGTCCATGCACTAGACTGCATGTATATAAAGGTGGGGTATCATCATAGGATACCCCCATCTTCAGTTTATTCATTGTTTTACCAAGTAACCCTCTGGGCAACCTAAGGGCCTTTCTAGAAGTCCTGATAGACCAAGAAGTCAAATAAGACTTTGTAAATCATTTGTAAATCGCATGCTACTAAGTATATCTATTCGAAATCGATACCTGTGTCAATTGTCATCAATGCAATTGTTAGAATAGACCAACTTCTACAAACGTACGAACGATGGAAGTCGTAATGATTTATATCACGTTGCTGTCAACTGGTGCGTGAGAAATTGCTAGTAGTGCGAACGACTGGGACAAGGCGACACTGAGGCGCCTCCTCAAACGTTGGGCTTTCTATCACTTCTCCTTTCCAGCCTGCCAGGACTCCTTACTGTCGCCTAACGCCCGACTCGGAGTCTCCGCATTATCAGGTATGTCATGTTAGATAATTGGCTGATCAAGTGGAGACCTCAGAGCTGAACAGGACTGGCAACGGCGTTCTGTCGCAATGCCATCCAATTGTGAGTATGGCTTGGAATGTATTATATGACCCGGGCAAGGAAACCACGCCGCTTCCCCAGACAGCCTGGTCGATTCTCTGCTTTTGGATGCTGATCAGCTCTATAAACTATTCAAGGAAAGGGGAAAACTGACTGGTCTGGAGGAGGCGCTCCGTCTTACACGCCGCACATTGGAGCTTTGCCTGCGCGGGCACCTCGAGCGAGATGGTCCAATGCATCAGATTGCATTTTACCTCTGAGCGTTTCAACCAACTCGCTGAGCTATCTGACGTGGAAGAAGCAATCGCCCTCCAGCGGGGCGTGTTGGAACTTCGCCCCCCACAGGCATAATGAGAGACCGGTTTCACTTCGCAACCTTACAAGTTACCTCTCTGTCCGTTTCACTTACCTTGGAGACCTGGCGAATCTCGACGAGGCGGTTTTGCTAGGACGTGACGCGTTGGATACGTTTCCAACGGCTCGGAGCACTACCAGACTTGGAAGAGGCAATTTCCCTCAGGCGCATTGCGTTGGCACTTCCCTCATGTGGTCGAGATACAAAACTGAACAACCTTTCTGTCAACCTCCGCGACCGTTTCAAGCTTCTTGGAAAACTTGCCGATCTTGAAGATGCCATTTCCTTTAACGTGCTGCATTGGTGCTTCGTCCACAGGGACATCTGCATCGAGCCTTTTCGCTAGGTTTAATTGCAGAATATCTCCACCTTCGCTTCAAACGACTAGGAAAATTGACAGATTCACAAGAGGCACTTACCCTCCAATGTGTTGCGTTAGAACTTCGCCCCGAGAAGCATTGTTCTCGGGCAACATCCCTCAGCAATATTGCAAGTTGCCTTTATACCCATTTTGAAAACAATGGTGCGCTATCCGACCTCGACGAGGCTGTTTCCATGGAAAGAAGCGCCCTGGAACTCTGCCCGAAGGGACATTCCAGTCGAGCCGACTCGTTGGGCAACCTTGCACGGTACTTGCACGCACGATTCAGGCATCCCACTATAAAAACATAAAAGACCTCGATGAGACGTTTCATCTGTACTCTCAGCTCTCGGACGTTTCTCAGACGGCATTCCTTGGGGATGTCCAATGTGCCAACCAGTGGATACAGGTCACAGAAGAACTCAAACATACGTCCACCATTCGGGCCTATCAAACGTTCATGCACCTCAGTGGTCGCTATCTCGCTACCCTCCCATCTCTACCGCAACATCTCGCACCCCTGAAGCAACTTACAAAATCCACTGCAGTGGACGCATTTTCAGCTGGTCTTCGCTATGCAAGCCCTTCCATTGTTATTGAACTTCTCGAACAGGGTCGGGGGATATTCTAGAGACAGTTGGTTTGTCTCCGATCTCCCCTTGATGATGTAAGGGCATAAGGGAAGAGGGGAAGGCATTGGCGGACAAGTTTACCAGAGCTGCAGGGCTACTTCGTGGTGTGCTCGATAGGCCATCTATAAATGCCGACTCACATCATAATCAATAGTTGCAAGATGTCATTGTCGACATTCGCAAGTTACCCGGCCTCTCCCATTTCCTTCAGCCACCGACTTTTCCGGACCTCCAGGTCGCGGCCGCCGGTAGACCAGTGATTATCGTCAATTGTAGCCAGTACGGCTGCGACGCCGTCGTTCTTCTAGTAGACAAAGACCCCATCCACATCCCTCTCCAGATTACCTTAGTTCGTGTCGGCAAATTATCCTCGGACATCCGTCCTCTCATCTGGCTTGCAAAATTCCAAGAAGTTCTGATAAGTCGATTTGTACCTTACCTACGAAAAATCTGGGACGATGTCGTTTATCCGATCCTCAACGTTCTCCACAAACACTACCGTCCTGGTTCGCGCGTCTGGTGGTGCCCCACTGGAGAATTTTCCCTCATCCCTCTGCATGCAGCAGGGTCATACAGAAAGGGTGATTTCCATGTCTCGGATCATTACATATCCATATCATCCTACACACCTACCCTTACCGCTCTCATTCGCGCTCGACAGAGGATGTCGGCCTATCCATCCGTCGAACGTCATCGTTTCCTTACCGCCGGACAGGCGCAAACTCCAGGGCAGAGGAAATTAGTCACCGTGAATACTGAGCTGACCAGCAGAGAAAAGCGGGTTGTACGTAGCGCAAAGGTTACGCGTGTTCAAGACGAGGACGCACAGATCAAAAGGGTTGGCGAGGAGCTGAGCAAGACACACATGGCGCACTTTGCATGCCACGGAATTGCAAACGAGAAGCATCCTTTCGAGTCCGGATTCGGTTTGGGCGATGGGTTGCTCAAGATTGAGCAGATCATTCAATATGACTTGGAGAATGCGCAGTTCGCGTATCTGTCTGCGTGTCATACGACCGTCGGAGACCAGGACAGTCCAGACGAGGCGATTCACCTTGCTGCGGCGATGCGGCTTGCAGGGTTCGGGTCTGTTATTGGGACGATGTGGGCGGTGGACGATTCACTGACAGATGCGATTGCATCCAAATTTTATGATTACATGCAGGATGAGCATGGGCATTTGGACTCGAGTCAAGGAGCTGTGGCGTTACATCGGACGATAAGGAGTCTTTTCGTACGTGAGAGCAAGGTGCCATTTGATCAGCGGATCGTGTATGTTCATATCGGTCCCTGAACATTGCTCGTCACATCCTTAGTTCAGTAGCAAGACGGTCTTATAATCAACTTGCATTATGAACAATACAAAGGCACGTCTATCGGAAGAGAATTTTAAGTGGGCAAGGATACGGAAGACTGGCAAATCGATGTGACAACTCAAGTTATGTTGAAGCTACAATTACACTGGTCAGATTCGTGTACAAAATACAATGTAGGACGTGGAGTTATCGCTGTGCTTACCTTGTACTGTAAGTCGGCGGACGTGAACTAGACATTTTCGCTGTAAAGTCAAGTCGTGCACGAATGCACGAAAAAATTTAAAATGTTCTGTCTTTTGAACGCTCCATCCCTGTATGGCAAAAAAAATTCGTTGCACAAACAAAAATAACTCATGATTATAGTGCAGAAGCCTTTCTATCAGATCGGCATGTGTCAACACCATATGACCACAGCAATGTCGCTTCAATTGCAACTCGTCCAGAGCGTCTCTGTCATTCCATATAAGCGAAACCTACTAGTGGTAGTGTCGTTCGCCAGCAATTCCAGGTGTGCGTTCCATTGACCTTTTCATTAAATTGTAGCGTCGAAAGAGACCCATTGCTCACCATGATGGTTTATAAGAACAGTAACCAGCACATACTACTTCACGTGACAGCGAAACGAAGTCGCGTGAGGGCCGGTACTGAGTCTTGTCCCCTCTGCCGGAACGTGAACAAGTTTGAGCTTAACTTACTTAGTACACTTTGAATATGAAACTTTATGGAGAGGTTTCTTAATCTCTACAATTTGCCTGAGGCTCCACTGCCACTATCACAATGTAGTACACTGTGATCGAAATTCAAAATTCATCATTGCCACTCACTATCTGCAAAACCCATGCGTCGCACCGCAGCCAGGCTTGTTCGATTAGGATGAGTTACCATTACAATAACTAAGTAATAAAATGATCAGATTCCCATTATCTAGTGACATAAGACGTTTACTCCGAGTACTTTTACTTTTCCGTTACTAGTTAGGTAAGTACTACCGCTTGCGCTCTAAGGCTCTGTCGCATACCATCGTTTATCTCTTCCTAATGTCGAAGGAAACGTATTTAGAACTCATCAAAGTCATTACCAGAGATGTTCACCGTCATGAACATGCGTCTTCTTGGCCATCTTCCGTCGCGCAATTCGTGCAGCCACTTCAGAACGCGATGAAGCTACCTCGATGGTTGAAATCAGTGCGTCTGTTCAGAAAAAAGACTGCATAGTCCATTCATTTCGTGTTTTTCACAAGAGTTCGGTCCCATATACGGATGAACGAGTGCATGATTTGCTCAATCAACTTCGCGCATCGGAGGACGCGTCTGATGTCAATCTATGGGATGCCACGGACGACGACGACGACAGCAACGTCCAGAATCGACTACATTCTTTGTTTAACACCGCCCTCGTCGACTGTGCTAGGATACGGAAAGTTGCTGAAATAGAGGAGACAACTCAGAGCCCATGCCCGAAAGAGTCGTTCCTCGCAATCCTTGTGCAGGACGCCGTCATGCTTTCTCATAATGGACTATATCTATTGTATGTTTTGGTTTCCTCTAAGATTTTGCACCACTCAATGTGTTGATTTTGGCCAGGGAGGATGTTCCTGTGATTCTTCCCCGAAGTTTCAGTGGCGTATCAGTATCTCTTCCAGGTTTAATTGAAAGGACTTTACATGTCCCGCTCATCGTGACCATCTGTGAATCCATGCCTGCCGGGAAGAAATATCAATATCAATCCGATAGCGGTCCCAGTAAACCTCTGAAATTCCGCCACTATCCTACCGTTGAAGAATTCCTCCGAACTCCTACGACGTCAGAAGA
>JBBPMF010001024.1:0-13226 GCA_038090175.1 Austroboletus eburneus
TGTCGACCCCTTGATAGCGATGGCAGAGCTCGCGTTCGTAGAGCTCTCGCATGCCTATTAAGAACCGAGGCATCATGTTGCAGAAGGCTAGACTACCAAGTGTGCTCAGGAAGTTGAACCAAACAGTGTTGTCCGTGTTGGGATTCACGATTTGTATCTCATCAGTAACATTGATGAGTACGTTCCTAAACGTTCCAAGGAATGATCAGTAGGATATGTCAAAAAAAGCTCTTAAGGAGACATACACTAGGAAATAAGCAATCCCGTCTCTAATGAGTAGCTGCATGATTTTATTAGGTTGCCACTGTCTTGTTGCTTTGTACAGAGAGATCGATTGCCGCAACGTCGGGATGACCGCAAGGACGAGAAGTGTAGCCCCAAGAAGAAATCGAGGGAGTCCGATGCACAAAGCAAACAAGGGTGTGTTGAAACCCCCATAATTGCAAAAAGAGACATCGAGAATGTCTTCGACTGTGACTGGTTAAAAAAAAAAGGATGCGATGAAGTGAGATTGCAGTGATACGAGTAAATCTAATTTCGACGTACCTGAAAGGTAGGTATTCGGATTGAGATAGATACCCGTAGAAACCAAATTGGCAATGACCTGCACCATGTAAATAAACAGAAGAATAAAAAGTATTATTTTTGATCGATTCCAAATTGCATACACCCGCAGAATCATGATTACTGAATGCTCAAAACATAGTTAAGATTCGTCATAACAGAAATCAGAGGGCGCAGTCACTCACCGTCAGCAGCAAAGAGGAAGATCATGAACCCCCAGACATCCGTCAGATTTACAATAGTACCTTATGAGCATCTAGTGTCTCAGAGTCTTGTGACGAATGCAAGCAAACTTATGCCTTACAACTATAGTATCATGTTCAGTGCAGTTAAAAAGCAGTATCAAGCACATACGACTATGAAAAGCAGTAATAAGTGACCATGTGTGACAAGTGCTAAAGAACATACTATTCGAGAGTGAGGAAGAAATGTAACAGTTTCATCTACAGACATACAGACATATCAGATAAATTGTCTTATTAAAAATTTCGGCTTAGTTTTGTACATACCGAGAGCAGCAACGCTTGATGTATTTTTGTTAAATTTTATGTGTATCACCAGAACATGGACTTACATTGCCCATGTAGTCCCGACATAGCGGACCTATGACAATTGTGGTTAATTCGAAATTTGAGATAAATGTCTCCTGAAGGTTTACCAAAACAAACATTGTTGAGAGCCAGGTCCACTTTCTGCACTGTTATACTGTGAGGGTCAGTCATTCAGTTGGAACAGTAGTTTTCATACCCAAATATATTCTACCTTAATTATTGTCAGCCACAATAAAATAAAAAACACAAGAGACTTTACGAGCCTCCAAACCTAACATAAGGACTGAAGAAAAAGGAAGTGAAATTTTTCTGTCTGAGGATAATTTACGTGGACGAATATCGAATATCACTTACGATAGTCATACACAACTGCAGTGATTTGGACGACTTGTATCAGTAATCATATTGAGTGAACATTTGATTGAAGATTGTAGGGATGACCGCACCAGCAATGTAGTCATTAATCTGGAGATATCTCAGAATCTCAGAAAACACGTCGGACGCTGGTGACATGGCGACATAAAACGGGTCGAGCGTCGATTGAAAGAGGGACATCAGCCTCCTATTTATATCTTGTGCCGAGCCTATCAAAAAAAAATCATCAGCGCTTATAAAATCTTGTTCTGTGCAAAGATTGGGCGAAAGAGGAAATATTGCAAAGATAAGGATGTGGAATTATGTAACGGCGGTTTGATGCACATGGTCACCTGCAACTTGATGGTTCCTCATTGGTGCATCGCTTCAGTGCACAAGATAACGCTACGAAATCAACGACGGAATGGTCACCTGCCCCCTGATGGTTCCTAGCTTAATTTGTGCATCGCTCCAGCACGGCGCAAACAATTACCCAATCAGGAGGTCATTTAGGGATAATGTTTGGAAGCGACACTTGGTTGTCGCCTGAAAATTGTAAGTGATTATCTATAGATAACGATAATCCTTTTGATATATTCAGTTGGGCGTTAATTGGCAGCAATGAAACCGGCGCGCGAAATCGCAAATGTAGAAGCGTACGTTTTCAATCCAAATCACAAGCTGATGTGCATTGCATAAGCAAAATGGTACATACATGAATCATGGAACACGGCGATAAGGACTTGAAAGGGCGAGTTGCCAGAGGCGAGTGCACTTAGAAGGGGACGGGATGTCCTATTCGCGGATTGAGCGCTTTGAGACTGCAGAAGCTCCCAACTGATATCCGTTGACATTTGGATTCGGAAGGGCGGTGGAGTGACTGGATTCGGCTTGACAAGGCCTTGTTGTTTTTACAGTCGGCGCGACCTTGTAGACTCAGAAAACCATCGTTTCATATCCTTGAACAAGTTCATAAATCATCTCTCCGATCGGTGGAGTAAACTACCTGTCGATGAGATCGTTAATTTCGTTATCCATCCGGGGAGAGGCACTGGCACCATGTCGTTAAGCGAGGTGATTGTCTTCTCCCGATTTCAAGAAGGGCTCGTGCTTCTCTGCGGGAGTCTGCTGATATGACGCATTGCCCCATCCGAACGGTGGCAGACTTTGAAGAGGTTGTTCGTACATTTCCTTTTTTTGGAACAAGCAATAAGGGTCCAAGGAAATGCATTGACTGGCACGCCGGGGTTCATGGGGCGCCACAACTATCAAAGGGAAAGAGGCTGACGTACCTGTACCATTGGAATCGTTATCAATCCTTCACAATTTTCGTTGCCACGGTTGTTGTGTTGGACACACTATCACACTGCTTGTTCCTGAGGAGCGTGGTAGACGTATAGGGCGGTGCGGAGACACGGGGAACTGGTCTGGACAGGAGTGAGAGGAAGAGGATGATGGACGTACCCGGCTGAGTCACGGATGTGAGTTCAGGAAACGCGAAACGTTTCCCGAAGGGTAGTCTGTGTGCGAAGGGCTGTTTGCTGCGCCCGCCAGTCAACCCTCTCCGAAGATCGGGTCCGTGCTATGTCTGGTCTCAGGGCAGTACGCGCAGTGACAGATAGGGAGACGGGATATGGTTTCGAGCCTGCGAGAGCTCTCGTCAGGAGGCTATCGCTGCCCGGACCGTCGTCCTTCCAAGGCTGTTAGGTGGACTACCAGACAGAGGGAGTTGCCATGTAGTACGATGAGGGACCGCAAGTGGGTATGCATGCGTACCGTAGGCACGATCCTCTGCGAGAGTGGTGTGTGGAAGAAGCCGTGTGGGAAAAAGGAAGGCCAGCCGAGCTACGGCATCCGGATAGTTCCTGTCCTTCACCATGTGGTGCCCGAGAACGTTTGATGAGCAACACAGATTCGCTATCACTTTGATGCTTCGCGACCTCGTCTCCTATGGATATGGGCGTGGTGACACTTTTATCGTCTCATCGTCGATTCAAATCTGTCATTGATGTCGAACTGGGGGCCAAGCGCGCCGAGTCGTCGTCATTCGAGGCGATGGCCATAGGATACGGGTGCAGGTCAGCCCTGGGACACCCGCGACCCTATACTCGTGTTAATTGTGAGTCTCGAGAGGGTTCTTCACCTCCTAGCCACTCGTCCCCGTCATTCACTCCATCCACAAGTGTCCTCCCGCTACTTATGTCTGTCGACATTGTACTGTTGCGTTGGATGCTTCTAAAGTTTGGTGCGCCTTTTTGCATATATGTACGAACAGAGCTGATTCTCAACTAGGCAGTTGATCTTGTTATGGCGCAGACCTGTAAGTGTGTTTCTCAGTTGGTCAGGCCCCGACTAAACTTGATTAGCAAGGTATCATGTCCAAGTGGAAGGTCAAGTGCTGAAGGACTGAACCAGGCATGCAACTTGACCTGATGGTGATCAATGGGTGATCTAGACTCGTGTTTAATTCAGGCTGATCGTGGACCGTGGCCTACTGCGTTGTAGGTGCTTGCCTACTTAAAATGTGTACTTTTCGTTACCCCACCCTCACCGACGTTCTCACTGCTGCTAATGCCCTTGTCCCTGCTACCGTCGCCCATCTCACATTGGCCCCTCACATCCCCTGCCTTGCCCTCCCTCCCAACTGAAATAATTTGGACGCAACAGCACATCATCTTGTCACTTTATGTCACTCCCGCCGATACCCTCCAATGCCCTTGTCGTGTTGTCGTGCCGCCACCACTCTCCGAACAACAACAGCGCATTATTTTGTCACCGACGAACGACGTGACAACCATCCGTTAGGCACTGTTATTGGTTGACCTCAGTGATAATTGCCGTATACCTGTGTCTTGCTTTCTGTCTGATAGACCAAAAAAATGGCTGCCATTGCTTTGAGAAGCACGTCCCCATTTAGTGGCTACTGGTGCCGATTCCCTGTGGCCAATAGGTACAAAGTTAGCGTAGGTTGAAAGTAAGAAACATTACATTTCGTCAATATACTGAACCCTCCACTATCATACCCTCCCTGTCAGTTTAGACCAGCCAGGTTCAGCTACTCCGAAGAACGCGATACCAACGTCGCGCACAACAAACAAATGCTTGCCTCTCGGTACAGAGAAACTGAGTGTCCGCAATGGACCCAACTCAAAGAAACGCGCCATAAATCTCGACCAAACCCACTGGACGCAATCACAAGGTATACACCGACGCGTACTCGGACAACGATGAAAAGTACAACAAGAACACACGCGTCGCCAATGACGAGAACGCGACACCCACCCGTACCGGCGAATCGTAAACGGAGTGCGCGTATCGCCGGGAAGCTACTCGACGCCACCATCGTCGAGCGGTCGAGCGGGACTCATTACCCATTTCCGTCAAGGAGATCGTCCACCACGGTCGGGCGAGACGAAACGCGAGAGATGGTACAATCCGTGAGTCGACCCTGTTCCTTTGTACGCATATTCGCGACCGAGACGCGTCGTATTTGTATAAAAGCGTACGTGTCGATTCCGGGGATCGAATTAGGGTCCTAGTGGGGTCCGAGGTACTCGTCGTACTTGAACCGTTTTCTTTTTTTGCGTTGGGCTGATGGTCTGGTGATTCAGGGAAGAACGTTGCAAGGATTCTGTTATATTCATGCGTAAGTCGTGACGACGCCCAGTCTCGTTTAATTTGGTGACGAGAAAAAGCCCATGGGTGAGTGGGATCTCTCGTATCGTATTCCATTTCTCAACGTGACCCATTGTTGACCAGCATTGAAATTTGGGCCTTGGCACATTCCATCGCGCTCGAGGGGGGTTATGACGACGATGTCGACGACGGATATGCGTTGTAAGTCCGGCTTAGTCCACTGATCGTCGCTGAAGTTGCATCCCTAGCACGTTCACGGGTGCAGGAAAGTCGCGTTTATCATGATGTTCCGTTGACGGCTGACACACCCTCGACAGGTGGCAGAGATCTCAGAGGGACGAAAGCGGCTCCAAAAAAGTGAGCGATCTAGTCGAGGTTTACGAGGTTTGATTTAACGTGTTTACAGCTACGAACGGCAGAGCAGAGTTTCGACCAGTCGTTTGAACATAACCATAACAGGTCCCTGAAAGTACGCTCGCCAGATATTTCACTGGCTAGACGAGTTATTTTCGAAAGCGTTCCGTGGAGACTGTCAAGCCTGTGCGAGGATACAAACTTCGGTCAAAGTATGGCCCCAGCGAAGGGTGAGTACTTGCATCTATTTCCCTCCGCCTTGTCTCATTTTGTAGTTACCGCTACGACGGCCTGCATGTTGTTAAAAAGGCATGCCCACGCTGACAACGGCGTTTGAAAGAAAATTGACAAGCAAACGGACGCTGTACTGGCAAGAAAAGGGGCTCAACAAGGGTGGATACTTGGTCTGTAAATACGCGTTCGTGGTGAGTCGATTTATAATTGTTTCAGTCGTGACGCTGACCTCTCGTTCCCCCAGCGTTTATTTGGTCAATCACCTATCCCCCTCAAGGACATGGATGGGGAGGAAGTTGACGAGTTGGAAGACGAGAGGTGCAGTTACAACGCTTAAAACTCTAGAGAGTTCTGACTCTGAGGACTAACGCTCGTCATATGACCTGTAACATAAATGGATTTAACGCTCTTTGCTGCGTCACTACTAATCGTACATACCCCCCAATTATTATGGCAACCTTGTGTAGATTAGATTCAAAGTGTTTCACTCGCTTCTGTTAGAACAACGAATCACTAAGGGCATATCCAAAGATTCAGAACCAAACGCTACGTGTACATACAAAACAAAACTACCGGTGAAAAGTTTAAATTACAAGCTACGATTCAGAGAGTTACAAGTTCAAGCATCAATGAATCAGATTTCAAACCTGGCACGCATCATCTTCCACAACTTCGACTCGACTCGACTCCGGCCCGTTCATGTCTCCCTCTAGTGCCTGTCTCTGACCTGATGTGACTTCCATGAATGTGTCCGAAGAAATGGCCGTGTTTTGGTTCTCCAGAGGTTGCGTTAATATACCAAATCCGGTGTCGACCCCTTGATAGCGGTGGCAGAGCTCACGCTCGTAGAGCTCTCGCATGTTTATCAACAACCGAGGCATCATGTTGACGATGGCTAGACTACCAAGTGTGCTCAAGAAATTGAACCAAACAGTGCTCGCCGTGTTGAGATTCACGAGTCCTATCACAGCAGTAACATTGATGAATACGTTCCTTAACGTTCCATGGAACGGTCAGCAGGGTATGTCAAGAAACTCGTAGGAAGACGCACACTAGGAAATAGGCAACCCCGTCTCTAATGAGTAGTTGCATGATTTGATTAGGTTGCCACTGTTTTGTTGCTTTGTACATAGAAATTGATTGCCGCAACGTCGGGATGACGACAAGGACGAGAAGTGTAGCCCCAAGAAGAAATCGAGGGAGATTGATGCACAAAGCAAACAAGGATGTGCTGATACCTCCGTGTTCTCCATAATTGCAAAAAGAGATGTCGAGAATGTCTTTGACTGAGACTAGAACAGTATGTGGTGGAGTGATACGAGCTAATTCTGATCTCAACGTACCTGAAAGGTAGGTATTCGGATTGGCATAGATGCCCGTAGAAACCAAATTGATAATGACCTGCAACATGTAAATAAACAGAAGAATATAAAGAATTATTTTGGATCGATTCCAAATTGCATACACCCGCAGAATCATGATCACTGGATACTCAAAGCATATTAAAGTTTCGTCATAATGGAAATCAGATGCGCAGTAATTCACCATCAGCAGCAAAGAGGAAAATCATGAACCCCCAGACAACCGTCAGATTTACGACGGTACCTTGTGAGTGTCTAGTGTCTCAGAGTCTTGTGACGGATGCAAGCAAATTTATGCCTTACAGCTATAGAAGTATCATGTTCAGTGCGGCTCAAAAGTTGTGTATTAAGCACATACAGCTATGAAAAACAGTAATCAGTGACCATTTGTAACAAGTGAAAAAGAGCATACTATTTGAGGATCAGGAAGAAATGTGACAGTATCATCTACAGACATATATCAGGTAAATTGTCCCGTTGTCAACTTCGACTTAATTTTGTACATACCGAGGGCAGAAAAGCTTGTTGTATTTTTTTGTTAAATTTTATGTATCATCCCCAAAACATGGGCTTACATTGCACATGCAATCCCGACATAGCGGATCTACAGCAATTACGGTTAATTCAAAATTTGAGATAAATGTCTCACGAAGGTTTACCAAAACAAACATTGTGGAGAGCCAGGTCCACTTTCTGCACTGTTATACTTATACTGTCAAGGTCAGTCGTTCGGTTGGAACAGTGATTTTCATACCCAAACATATTCTATCTTAATTATTGTCAGCCAAAAAAATAAAAACACACGGGAGAATGAGATTTCACGAGCCTCTAAGCCCAACATAAGGACTGAAGAAAAAGTAAAGTAAAGGTAATTTTGTATGCATAATTATCGAGTATCACTTACGATAATCATACACGACTGCAGCAATTTGGACAACTGTATCAATAATCATATTGAGTGGACATTCAATTAAAGATTGTAGGGATGACCACACCGGCAATGTAGTCATTAATCTGGAGATAGCTCAGAAACTCAGAAAACACGTCGGACGCTGGTGACATGGCGACATAAAACGGGTCGAGCGTTGATTGAAAGAAAGGCATCAACCTCCTATTTATATCTTGCGCCCAGCATATGAAAAAAAATCATCAGCGCTAAGATTATGCGAAACAGGAAATATTTGCCAAGATGAAGTTGCAGAATTATGTATCAGAGGTTTGATGCACATGGTCACCTACTTGATGGTTGTACATCAGCGGCATCAGACCAGCAAGATAATCAATGGCGGAATGGTCACCTGCCACTTGATAGTTCCCAGCTTTGTTTGTGCATCGCTCCAGCACTGCATAAAAATTTACCCAATTAAAAAGAGGTGAGGGATAATGTTTGGAAGCGACACTTGGTTGTCGTCTAAAAATTGTACAGTGAATATCTATAGATAACGAGAATCCTTTTGACAATGCAACCGAACAAACATATTCTGTTGGGCGTTAATTAAAATTGGCAGCAATGAAACCGGCGCGTGAAATAGCAAATGTAGAAGGGTACGTTTTCAATCCAAATCACAAGTTTTACGGGAGAGTGCACTTAGAAGGGGACGGGATGGTATCCGTGGATTGAGCACTTTGAGACTGCAGAAGCTCCCAGCTGACATCCGTCGACATTTGGATTCGGAAGGGTGGTGGTGTAGTAACTGGATTTGACTCGACAAGGCCTTGTTGTCTTTACAGTCGGCGCGACCGGGCTGCCAGTCATCATCTCGTTATTAATTTCCTGTATCGTTGATGTCGAGTTGGTGGCCACGCGCGCCGACTCGGTCGTTGTCGTTCGAGGCGATGGTCATGGAATACACCCGCGGCCAGGCTATACCCGTAGTAATTGCCATGAGTCTCAGGGTTCTTCACTCCTAGTCACTCGTCCCCTACATTCACTCCATCCACACCTGTCCTCCTCCTACTTACGTCTGTGGACATCGTACTGTTGCGTTGTAATATTGGCCTTTTTGCATATACTGTTGACTGGCTCTGTATTTGGGCCCGAGTGGCGACTATCGTAGTCGTTCAACAAACTTTAACCACTGGCACGATTCAAATTTCATTGCTGTTCTCTTGCAAGTTTTTCTCCACGCACAGTTCGCGCAGTCAAGGTTCAGTCTGGAAGACTAGAATTAAATCGAATGGTGCGTTTTTCCGCAAAGTTTGTGTACTCAGGTCAGAACCCATGATGAATTCATAGTATAGCGCAAGATTTCATTTCAACACCAAAGGTCCTTAGGAATGTCTCGTCGTTGCTTGCAGTAGACGCATGAGTCTCAGCATGTCTTGGCACTAAGTCACCTGCGAAAACTGCCTACCTCAGGAACGCGTTGTTATCGATCTCGTTCAGAAGGGAAGACATTAGGCGAGAAGTTCTCATTTACAATGCTTTTGACTTTTGACGTTTGACATGAATAGGACTCGGAGAGTATTGTCTGCATTGAACATCCACAAATTGCCCAGCCTTTCATTCACGCTCCCTTCTTCCTTTGCTTTTCTCAGACTACCGACAAATTTCTATCGGCGTGTTCGGATCATCGTCCGATGGTTCTGGGACTACGTTGATTCGCCCATTGTTAACTTCCTTCCTGCAGACGACGCTTACGCCCACTCAGCCCACGTATCCTGTCAGCAATCTTATCACAAGTAACCCCTTGAATCTGTGTTTGTCCTCCATGATCATGTACGCCATCCGGTGCGAGCTATGTATTAGACGTGTCAGCGATGCGGATCATGTGTTTCCGGAGATCCCGATATGAAATTGGGATTTTTTGGGCACGCACGGTTGCGATACAACAATCTAGAGCATGTCAATGTTTCGCGACAAGGTAGGTCGATAAAACTACGCGCGTCCACGACGACAAAGAAATCATCGGACACGACATTATATGTTCAGGTCTATCCTGGTTGCCCTCGTCTACTTTCTGTTCATTGTGTTCGCTATTAACCAAATAATTTTCTCTGGATTTGTGCAAGATACGATTACAGATTGGCAGCCACAATGATTTGCCGACTTACATTCACACGTCTGCCGTTTTCATGCACGCGCGTCGCAGGTTGCATGAGCTATCATTTCGATATGTTTTTTTCTTCAGTTGCATCAAAGAATTATACTCGTATGCAAGCGTGCAGAAAGCTTAAACCCAAATGCAACTATTCACCGAAACTTTGGGCCAGAATTGGGGCAAATTAAACCGGGTGTGTTGGTGATCTGAAAATTTGATCCAGAAACGGCTCAGCGGAAATTTTGCAAGGAAATGGGAACATATGTTACCCTCCTCACCCTTGTTGGGTAGCGACAAGGTTGTTTTGCGTTTTGTTTGGGTAGGTAGATGCCGATCTCGGAACTAATGAACAAACAAACAAGAATAAAAGTAAAATGGCTTGGAACTTTCTCCTTTTTCGCTATGCTAATTTGCAGTGGGTCAGGGAGGAATTCGAGTGATACGGGTCGCCTGAATGCCTTTATGACAAAGCATGTGAGTGCAGGCGATTGTTCTTAGTCCTGATAAAGCCTATCTTCATTTCCCAGTCAAAGATGTAACCTGCTACGATAACACCGCATCGTAAAGGTTACACGATTTCAAGTAATTGTATCCTATTGTGCGGCCTTTCAGGATAAGTTACCCACTTGAGCCTTTGTATCCAAGAGAAACGATTGTGGTGTCAAGCCGCGTCATTACAAGCGTTAGCCGGACACTTTAACACCCCCTGTTAATTGAACATCCTTTTGGCAAGCAGAAATGCCAATCCAACAGACACCCTGAGGTGCTCAGAAAGTCGAAGTGAAATGATCTTTGCCTTAAAAAAGTGTGTTAGGGTAAGATAATTGCCTCCGTCGGGGGGCTTGTCGGCAAACATTCGGCGGCCAATGATGATCACGTTTTGACTCGTGACACTCGTGTACCCATCACCGATTACTTGATCACTTCGAAAAGGCCGCATCTTGGGAAAGTTTCGTTCCATCGAGTACGCTACATATTCACACCATATCTAAAGTTTGACGATCACAAAATGAATGCAGCATGTGCTTGCATATCATCGATGTCATCGTACCGCCCCAGGCGTCCAACCTCCGAAGAACAATGGTCACAGCAGCTATATTTAACAATATCATTTTTTCGGCGAACGTTGCCCGCAAAGTCGCAGTTCGCTCGATCATTCCAAAATGTTTCTGCCCGTGTTCGGGTTCCAGATTCATATCCAATACGGCACCCGCCATCTTAACCACTCTCGCGAGAAGTTTTTCCTTCGAATTCCGTCACCGGACCCGTCATTCAACAGTCGTCAGAACGGCCCGGCCTTTTTTTTTATTTAATTTCTTTCGTCACATTGGTGGCATGCACCGCAGTCTGGCCGCACGGCCGAGCGATCATATCACCCTGCAGCCAATATTTCTGTTCCGAAAAAACGATTATGGTCCAATGTAATGACGGATGACAAACTTCGGCCCCCGCAAACGATACGTGATCAGCACTCCACCCACACGCGAGAAGCGGCAGTGCGGTGGTGGGCACGAGGCTGATCGATTCGAAGAGCTAGCGGCAAGACCCGCGCGTTGCGTCACTCGCTAGAAAACTCCGGGCACTGTTCCATGGAGCCCTGACTCGGACCAACGTCTCGACTAAAAAGGTAAAGGCTTGCATGCAGCGTTCGATGCCGCATCATATCGGTCGTACGGCGTCGAACCTGTACTCGTTACGGTGTGCCGCGCAACGTCGACCCACCGCCGCTCACCATCGACACAGCAGTATCACCGATCACCACCACCACCACCACCGCCGCCGCCGCCGCCATGATAAACAAAGTATCACGGTCACCACTTCTTCTAAAATTCCTAACCCCCCACTGCATAAACTTAAATAGAAAAAATTTGTACGCCACAAGGAGATGGAATAAACGAGCGTAGTGTAATTGGAAAAAAATCCGTGTACTACATACTAGGTTATTTTTAATCAAGTGGAAAAACGAACAAAGGCCGGCTCGGCAAATGAAGAACGTTTGTGTTCGGATTGTAATATTGTTTTACCTAGCCGTATACGATGGAATCAAACTCAAATGTGCCCCAGGGATATAAGAATGAAAAAAGTTATACAAGCGATAATCGGGTCCGTCATGACCCTGTCCGTCCAGCAGTGATCACGAAATAGAGTGGAGTGGGAGAGAGAAGAGAGAAGAGAGTAAACCAAGCGAAGGAACACCGTTCTAGTGACATGAGTTGTATGTTGTGAACGTGATTCCGAGCGAGAATCGACGTAGGTGAGATTGTATAATATGAACCGAGGTCTAATGTTTGTTGTTTGCATTTTAAAAGAGTCCACCGCGGGTAAGGATGTGTGCAAAGAAAGTCCATAGCAAATGGTGTAGCGTGTGAGAGTGAGTGTATGAGATTTAAAAAAAACGAGTGCAGATATCATGGTCGAGCTGAAAACGAGAGTCAACCAACGCAGGAACGAGAAATGGGTAGACGCACCAAGCTGTTCCTTGCGATAGAACCAGAAATACCCTAGCACAATAACGATCTGGCACACGAGCGCAATCCAAAATGGCGCAGAGGCCATCGGACTGCCCGCAATACCCTTCGAGAAATCCCACGTGCCAATGTTGGGGAACACCGTACCGGGTCCGATCGCATTCGGTGCCGTCGCACGAGCAACCATGACACATATCGATCCAATGATCTGAGCGAGAACCAACGTCGCGCATACGTGTAGGCGCGATAGTGTCTGATCAATTACCAGGACATCAGTACCAATTCGTCCATCGTCAAGAGTTGCAACACACCTGAAGCAGAATCATTCCAAGACCGACACCTTGGATCGCATCCAAGACACCAAGCCAGAGCCATAATGAAAGACCGAGATAAGGCCCAGCAGCACCCGCCCATGGAATATAGAGCGCAAGCGATGACGTTCCCCACAAAGTCTGACACCATCGAGGAGCACCCAAACCGACCGCGAACACAGGGAGGAGCCACGTATGCGTTTTGCTCAAGCGCATCAACACGAATAACATCAGGGCCCAAACACCGATGAAGAACAAGATGACGAGCAACATGATCTGCCACTTGGGAATCGGCACGTTCCAAAGGAATCCCCAGTTTCGGCCGTAGGGCTAGATCCAACGTTTAGTAAGC
>JBBPMF010001025.1:0-13221 GCA_038090175.1 Austroboletus eburneus
TTTTCATCACTTTTTTGCTTGCCTCTGCAGCTCTGGCTGCTCCTTCCTCTCGGCTTGAAGCTCGCCTTGCTCGTCGTCGCGAGCGAGTCCGCCAATCGCAACCTCTCAAGCGCGTCGAGGGGCCCGACGGTACTTCCTCCATTGTAGACTCTGATAATTGGTCTGGTGCTGTCTGGGAACAGGAAGATGTTTGTACCATCCTTACGAACTGCGAGCACGTTCATGTTATAATGTTGACAGGGCACATTCACCAGCGTCACTGGTACCTTTACTGTCCCAACCCCTTCGGGCTCAAGTGGTACTGCTGCCGCTATTTGGGTTGGCATAGACGGTGCCTCCTGCGGTAACGCTATCCTTCAGACCGGGGTCAACATCGAAATTGACGATGACGGGGAGACCTCGTACGTTGGTAAGTGGCATGAAGCATCTGTGTGAATCAGTATTCATTACTCGTCGTGGAGTAGCTTGGTACGAGTGGTGGCCCGATTACATGATCTACTTCGATGACTTCACCATCAATGCTGGTGATGTTATTCAGGCCACCGTCACTGCTACCTCTACGACTTCAGGTACGGCAGTCATCGAGAACTTGACCAGTGACCAGGAGGTCTCGCAGACTATCTCTTCTTCTTACGCTCTTTGCGAGCAGAATGCCGAGTGGATCGTCGAGGATTTTACGGAGGACGGTTCCCTTGTTCCTTTCGCGGATTTTGGCACTGTGACCTTCACTGATGCTTATGCCTCTGGTCCTGATGGCTCATATACTCCCTCTGGTGCCGACACGTGGGTTCTTGTACAGAACGGCGTATCTCTCTCATCCGTCTCTATTGATGGATCTAGCGTCACTATCACATACGAGTAAACGAATGACAGGGCTTACCGTGCTCGGGCAAACCGGCGAGTGCTAGTGTTCGACCAGTGTTTTGTATAGTATGTAATATTACATGGAAAACGAAATCTTAAATAGACATCAGCAAAATATCAAGTGACTTTGGTGGCCTGTGGTCCTTCACGGGCGTCACAGGCATAAGTAACTCCACTTTTTTTCAGAGACATGTCCTATCTTGTCAAAGACGACTCAGATGAGGAAAGATCGTTGGATAACTTTACAGACCGCTAGCCACTTTTTGCAGACGCAAAAGTGAAGACAGAAAGAGCCCCAAGTACATAGTACAGTAATAAAAAGGTGTCGAAGTTAGCCGGCGAGATCCGGCTGACTGTAGGCGGCGGTCATTTCCCTCTTCATAGAAGGATGTATTAACCCGTTTTCATGAGAATCTTGTGATGGCGCTCAACGTATGAAATTGCAGGATAGACAGCTCAAGCTTCCCGTACGTCGCGATACACAGCTTTTTCGTCCTTACAAGTTACAATAATCTCTAAATTTAGTCTTCGCAACAATTTTCTCTCCTCTGCAGTTCTGGTTGCATCTTCCACCCCGCTTGAACCTCGGTACCTTCTAAACACGTACATGGTGCTGGTTGCGTTTCCAGCAAGGCTGCAAGACTCAGCAAGAGTACTCCGAGAGTCCGAGCAGTCACTGGGCTGGTGCTTATTGGTCAGAGAATAATGAGGTTCGAATTGTCCCCGTTCATGTTTGGTCATATTCTCAACAGGGCACAATTACTAGCGTCGCTGTGTTGCTGGCACACACTCATACCTTCAATATTGTGTTCCCACCGCTTCACAATAGCGGTGCAAGCATTTGGGTTGGAATCGACGGTAATTGCGAGCTCTGTGGGAACGTTCTCCTCAGTCAGGCGATCAACGTTGACAATGACGGCGTGGCCTCGTACCAGGGTAAGTGTGGCATCAAACCTTCAATCTAAATTCGTATTCAGCTTCCATGGAACAGCTTGGTATGAACGGGTCCCTAATTACGAAGTCCCTCTCCCTGACTCCGGCATCGCCATCGATGCTGACGACTCCATCTGGGTCACCGTGCACTGCTTTCAATACGACTTCCCGGTGAGGCCGATTTACGGATTGGGTAGTTGCTGAGTCCGTCATCTCGAAGTTCCAAGTGTATAGAAGAGAGGGAAATCAATCAAATGAGATCTATCACTCATTTATCTTACATGCATTGATTGGTGAGGTACAGGAGGGGCAGGCACCCCCGTGCGAATGGTGGCGGGACGAGAGATTTGCGAGCCATCCCACTTCAAAGCTTCACCGCTGTTATCTGTGCAAAGAGTTCGGTATCTCTCACAGACACCTGTCCATGTCATCACCCAAGGAATTTTTGAGCATCCGTTTAGACGCAGAGTCCAAGAAGTCCATAAAGTTCTACATACTTGACTCGAGGACCGGGGTATCACGAATACAACCCTCTGATCCTACCCTTCGCCGACAACCCTTCTAAATCAAGCGAACCAATCCCCGTCCGCTGTTCTTTCCGCCACGCGTCCACGAGACCCATTGCTTCGTACGGTGGGACGCTCTCATTCGCAGTCCCGACGGTGATATGAAGCCTATCTCTCACATCGGCAGGCAACCTCGACACGAACTCGTTCTTTTTCTGCTCCGGATCGTCCTGGGCGGACTCATCGGCGAGCTCGAAATCGTCGACCGTCAACGCCATGATCCTCTCGTTCCAGACGAGATGTCCCAGCGTGAACGAGAAAAAAGGCGGTGCAGGCAATCGGTCGAGCACGGCACACCGTTCCCAGAGGTCCGCCTCCCCGGGCAGGCACGCCTTGTGCACGATAGTGATGTGGGGCCGCTCGGCGATCCGCGCCTCGCTCACCAGTTTGCGCCAAAGCGCCTTGCCATCGTACGCGACGTCCTCGGCCTGTTCCACGAGAGGTCCCACGAGGACTTCGATGCTCGCTTCGACCAGTATCCCATAGTATCGGGGTGTTATGGGTTCTTTTGCCGCTTCCTTCTTCTCGTTCTTGTTTGCCCCTTTCTTCGTCGTCGGCACATAACTTCTCGCGACTCTCACGGCTTCCTCAAATTGTTCCTGGCGTGGTCGCTGTAAGCCGAGGACATCGGCGCATCCATCGGCTGCACGAGCCACTGCCACTTCGAGCGTGTCATGGATGTCCATCTCGATCGTATCATCTATTTCTGAGTCGGCGAGCTCTTCTACTTGCTGTATAAATTTCCAGATAACATCTTCGTGGGACTTTCTAACCGTATCGGCACGCAGATTCTGGTGTTTATCACCACGATCAAAGATACGGTCTCCACACACTCGGAGTATGGTCGCGCGGGGCTTGTTCAATACCCAATTGAGCGCAAGTAGGCGAACTGGTGGTTCCATATGTGCAACGGCTTCACGCAATGCCTGTCTATGCTGTCGCTGATGGTTATTTCTGGTAGAAATTCATTGACAAATGCTCTTAATCCAAGATTAAAGACGTACTTATCAGCGATCACGACGTCATGTTGTTTGAGGAGATTGACAACGTTTCTAATGAAGGCCGGACCAGGTTTCTTTGCTTGAACATCGTCGCTTTGGGTATGGACGAACCCAAAAAGATCGGCGAGTGCAATAGCAACCGACGTCTTGCCTAAATTTAAGCAGGGTCAGCTCCAGGACCTTTGTGAGAGCAGAAATAGACCAACCACAGCCTGGAATACCAATAGGCAGAATAACAGTTTTGCCGAACTCCTTTGTAGCCTGGTCAGATTTTTCGAGTTCAGACAGATCCGTCTTCCCTTTCTCAGTGCCTAGCCAACCCAAAAACCGGTCCCTTGTGGCTATAATTCCCTTTCCTTGTTCAAATCCCTCAAACGCTGCCCGGTTTGTTTCGATCTCGATCTTTACCCACTTGACATAAGCCTTTGTCTCTTGGCGCTTCATTTTGGATTTGGGAAGCTGAGCTTCGTGGAGCGAGCTCTTGGCGGACAAGAAAATCTTCGTAATTTCTCTCCAGTCACGATACATCATATAGGGCTCATCGAATTTGACTTTGAAGAAGAACGAAGATCCGGAAGGATACGGTGGTCGTCTCTCGCGATCCGTTGTACCAGATTTCGGATCGACGATCGTGGTGCGAACGACGAATCCTTCCAGCGGCTCTCCTTTCCACTTTCCTGTCCGAGAAATATCGTCTGTGAATGCCTTCACCTCCGCGACTGTGTTGCATACGACGGTTGCTGTCTTCCGGAACCCCCATTCTTCTGCAAATGCATCGACTATATGCGTTGGGAGGGTGTGAAATTCCTTGCTAGTCTCATTGATTCCATGTAAATAAAGGCCAGATTTTTCCGGGGGATAGGGTAATACGTGTTCCTCAAAGTTGTCGTCGCAGAGCTTTGAGCGAGACCGAGCCGTCGTCAGCTCGTATCTCCAGACGGTCTTCCCGGGCATACGCCTACCTCTGCTATTGCGGTCCAGTTCTTCTCCCAGAGCGCAGTCGCGAGCTGCTCTTCCGTTTTCCCCTTAGATGCGAGATGCAATTCGAGCCATCTGTGGCCTACTTGAGAGTGGGTCTCTCGAACGCCATCCAATTGTCCTAGAGCGTGCTTTGACGTGACGATCAGCTTGGAAGGGGAGATGGCAGCGACGAAGATGATACAGCCGTTCGACTTGGCCGACAAGGTATATTCTGGACCGGTGTGCGCTTCCAAGGATGACCACTGTCGAACACGATGTGAAGGGGAGAACGAAAATGGATTTAATAGAACTTACGTCCGTCCATGGCACTTCGCCGATGTTGAAAAACTTGTCATAGCCACGCGCGACGATCTGGTATCGAGGGGGGCGCTGCTCGTTGCTTTCACCGCTCACCTCCTCGTCCGCATCCAGCTCTCTGGAGAAGAGGCCACGGGCGAGCGTCGGGAATGGCGATGGGACGTCATAGTACTTGAACTCGTTCATTTTCCAGCTTCGAATCTTGACCGCGGGGTCAGACGGGGCGTCGTAGACCGTCGATCGGACGAGCTTGGGCGACTTTATCGCTATCCGATGCAGGTCCGCAATCAACTGAGAGTCTTTGGCGTTGAACCGAGATTCTGGGGTTGTCATCGTTGTCGAGGGAGCGAGTCAGATCAGGGAATAGACACAGTCGGATCACTATTACTTACATAATATTGTTGTCAGCAAGAAATACAACGATCATGATTGGCGTGAGAAAAAATAAACCAGAGGGACATCGTTTGCAGATACCTTTGCCAGTGACAATGGCACGTCTCTATCGCTAACCCACGCGGCGAAAGCGCAAAGCTGGGCGCGTACGAGCGAGGTCCGAGTCCGTTCGGCTGCGCGGAATTTGCCGATAAATGAATCTCCGCTTGAAATCATAGCTAGGCTGGGCAAGTTGGTCGGTCGCAGTGAGTGTGACGAGCACTGAAATATTTCCACAACCAACGAAAAAGGCCAGCCATCCGTTGGCTTTTTCTTTTTCGCCCTTTTTATTCGAGTTATTGGTGTTTCGTATTAGTATGCTCAGGCTCGTCTCCCGGTCGACCTCCACGGGGCAACTCGGAAAGGTCGCCTGCTGTGGTCCGTCACCCCAAGGTGCCGTACGGTCATGTGTTTCTGTAATTTATTTACTAACAGGACGACGCGAAAACAGGCCGTAGGTCAATAGCTTCCACCTCCGCACGCCGGCAAGACATCACTTTGACCGTGGATGGGAAAGAAGTCACTGTCCCACAAGGTTTGTTTTAGAGAACACTCGCTCCCTTCAGAGTTCGGACTGAGGGGTGATCAGGCTCTGCTTTGATTCAGGCATGCGAGGCCGCTGGTGCTGTCATCCCTAGGTGAGTTGCTTCGTTCGCATCCGGTGACCGACGCGTCCTGATTTCCTTCGAGATTTTGCTACCATGATAGGTCAGTATATTATCACTCATTCAACTACTTTTCACGCTCACATTGTTTATTAGACTTGCCATTGCCGGTAACTGTCGGTGAGTCAAAGTCTGCAAAAATCAGGCATCATGAATGACCGCCCATATAGTATGTGTCTGGTGGAGGTTGAGCGGTCACCTAAACCAGTCGCGTCATGGTGAGCCATTAGTGCCCCTGCTCTAATGCTTGATCTTGACATTATGTAGTGCCATGCCTGCTATGCCTGGCGCAAAGGTTTTTACCAACACACCTCTTGTTCATGAAGCTCGGTAGGTCTGGCGAACTTCACGACATGTGAGATGTTAACATCTTGACAGCGAAGGTGTCATGGAGTTCCTCTTAGCCAACCACCCACTAGATTGCCCCATTTGCGATCAAGGCGGTGAATGCGACCTCCAAGACCAGTCAATGCGTTATGGTTCTGACCGTACGCGTTTCCACGAAATTACTGGCAAACGCGCTGTGGAGAACAAGGACCTTGGGCCTCTCGTGAAGACGTCCATGAACCGTTGTATTCAATGTACACGTTGCGTCCGTTTCGCGAACGAGGTAGCTGGTGTCGAGGACTTGGGCACCACTGGCCGTGGGAACGACTTGCAGATTGGCATGTATGTCGAGAAAACGATGGATTCTGAACTTTCTGGGAACATTATCGACCTTTGCCCTGTCGGTGCATTGACGAGCAAACCATACGCTTTCCACGCCCGTCCATGGGAACTCAAAAACACGGAATCTATAGACGTTCTAGATGCTGTCGGCTCAAACATTCGCGTCGACTCGCGGGGGGTTCAAGTCATGCGGATACAGCCGCGTACCAACGACGATGTGAACGAAGAGTGGATCAGTGACAAGACCCGTTATGCATACGATGGCCTCAAGTTCCAACGTTTGACGACTCCTTTGATCAAGGATGGCGACCGATTCGTCCCAGCGACATGGGAGCAGGCATTGCAGAGGGTTGCGGACGGTCTAGCAACATCGGGAGCCAGGGATAACGAGATCCAAGCCGTTGCCGGCCACCTAGCAGACACGGAGTCACTTGTCGCCCTCAAAGACTTTGTGAACCGATTGGGCTCTGACAATCTCACCCTCGATCAAGTAAATGGCAATGCACAACCTCCACACGGCGTTGACGTTCGGTCGAATTATCTCTTCAACGCGACGATCCCTGGTGTGGAGAGCGCAGACGTCATTCTCCTCATTGGCACTAATCCTCGTCATGAGGCCGCTGTCCTGAACTCACGTATTAGAAAAAGCTGGTTACATACAGGTCTCGAGGTTGGTCTGATCGGTGAACCAGTGGATACGACATACGGCTACGACTACCTCGGCGCGGACGCCAAAGCACTTGCTGACTTTGTCGCTGGCAAAGGCGCATTTGCTGAGAAGTTCAAGACCGCAAAGAGACCATTGATCATCGTCGGTAGCGGATTGTCAGAGCACCCTGATGGCACTGCTGTGTACAACACCCTGGCCAAATTCGTCGAGAAGAACAAGAATACGCTCATTACCCCAGAATGGAACGGTTTCTCTGTTCTTCACAGGGTAAGTCGCTGTCGCATAGGTCACACTCTGCAACTTTGACAGACTTGCTGCGGTATAGATTGCATCTAGACCTGCTGCATACGACATTGGCTTTGTACCCTCGAAGAAAGCCACGACGACGAAGCCCAAGTTTGTTTACCTGTTGAATGCGGACGAGGTTGACCCTAAATCGATCCCCCGTGATGCATTCGTCGTGTATCAAGGTCACCATGGTGACTTGGGCGCGTCGCTGGCAGACGTCTGCCTCCCTGCTGCTGCATATACCGAGAAATCTGTCACGTGGGTGAACACGGAAGGGCGATCACAACTCGGCCGCACAGCGGTTCCTCCACCAGGTGCTTCGCGAGAAGATTGGAAGGTCTTACGGTGTGTTCTTTGCATCTTGACTGGCCTTATATTTAACTAAACATACAACTCCTTCAACAGTGCCCTCTCTGAAATTGTCGGTGCTCCGTTGCCGTACGACGATGTGCTGAGCTTGAGGGACCGCCTGTGGGAGATATCACCTACGCTAGTGCATTATGATGCGACCGAGCGGACTTCTGTGGACGTGGCTCTTGCTGGTCTGAAAACACTCGCGGCTGCGACGGCCGATGCAAAGGTGTCTGGTGAGGTGCTCAAGAAGCCGATTACCAACTTTTATCAAACGGATCCCATCTCTCGCGCGTACGTACTCAATCATACTCATGGGAAGGATCGAATGCTGACACGTTTCGAACAGATCTGTGACGATGGCGCAATGTGCGCGTGCGTTTTCCGACAAGGACAGCAAGGATGTGTCTAGCCAAGGACGTGCAGCGGAGGCAGCGTCGTATGCGTGAGGAATCCGAAGAGATGTGTTCACTTGTACATTTCGGCATCTTGTCTGTGGCAAAGACGAGAATATATCATACTGCCTTTTCTTTTTCTTGTTGGGTGCGTGGAATCCAATCCGTGACGCATGATGGTTCGTCAAGGAAGGAAAGCAGCAAGACGGGCGTCCGGTATGAACTTGTCTTTAAAGAAAACAACCTAAGCGAGACGAGGCACGAGGCGGCCAAGGATAGAGGCTCGCTTCACCCCCCGACAGACTGAGCGCAGTTGCAGGCCAGAAAACCTGATGGATTTCGCTCACATGCCAAACTAGTAGCACCAGCCTGCCTCATGGGCACATGAACTCTAACTACCAAACTTACAGTGTATTCAACACCCAGTACGAGTAGAGCCATGATCTGCACGGCAAACTTGACCACGCAAACGAGAGAATCGGAAGCTCGTTTGGACCGACGAAGTCCAGCGTGGCTAAGTACCGCTCCGAGTTGATTTAGCTCACCTCGCCTTCCGTGTTCCCGTTCCGACTCCTCATTTCCAACGTCCACAAATACTGGGATTGACTTAAAACATCGTAGTGCGATCGTCTGTCATTCCAGGAGCTACTATTCACCGTTGTCTGTGTCCCAGAAATTTTGTCACTCGCATTCGACCACTGTCAAGATAACCCACCAAACGGGGCAAGATCTCAGATGAGCAAGAAAACACTCGCTGCATTAGCAAGCACATGTCGTTGTTCATTGATGCTGCAGATGCTGAACATTCGAGTTACGCTCAAGGAGGAAGAAGAGGGTGCTAGACCGCACCGGACCACTCGGGTTCCTCCAGTGGGCAGTGAGCAAGCAAAGAAAAAGAAAGAAAGAAAGAACCTTACCGCAGATCATCGGTTCCGCTCGTTCTGTTCGGTGCTTGTGGTAAAGTGGGCAGTTGGAGCGAGCAAAAGACGACGAGATGGCACCGACCGTTGGGAGCACTTGCAAACAAGGGAGCAAACGAGTTTTCCAGTGGGCCGTGAGCAACCTTCAGAGGAAGCGAAAAATGAAATGAACAGCACCGAGCTCATCACCGATCCTTTCTGGTCCTTTCGTTAGGTGTTCATGGTGCGTGAGCCATCGGAGGGAGCAAAGAGAGTGAAAAGAATGGAATACATATACGGTTGATCGACCCGATGGGAGCTTGTGGCGAGTGAGCGATCGGAGACAGCGAGACCGGGGAGGCCGGCCCAGAGCGTGTGCGTGCGGCCTCGAGCATCCCCCGGCGCAACGATGGCAGCAGCTGCTGAGTCACGCAACGACCCAGCCTTCTCGTGCCTTCGCGGGCTCAAACGTTCAGGGTCCGCACGCCGGCGAGGCGGGATATCTCCTATTGTCAGAACGGGATGTTGAACGAGGCAGTCAAGGGGCGGTCTGTCTGGAAATGGGTAAGAACCAAATGGACGTCAAACCGAACTCGGCTACGGCTTAGGTGCTTCTAGCGTTTGCGAGGAGAACGAACCAGCAGGACGAGGTCGCTATGCGCTTGTACCGGCGGTACCTTCCCGAATTGTCGTACTACGGATCTTGAAGGACTTGTTATCAAGCCGAAAGGTACATAGAGTTACAATGCTAAACATGAAAGTAGAATATCGTCGTCCAAAGTGTGGGTACAATACATGATGCGTATAAGACGAACACAAAATAAACCCACTATTATCCTGAGCTACATATTTCTCCTGGACTCCAGCGGCACGGATACACTAACTACGGCAGCCTTCGGAGGCGAATGTCGCAGTGGTGAAGCCGGTTCATGCTCCTCCGGTATGTCAGCGCCTGGTGCGAGTTGTTGTAACAGCCCAGATGCCAACATGGATTGCTCCACTCGTTCCAGACGCCGCTCCATCCCTGTCACATTTCGCTGCCCGGCCTGTAGCTGCTGAGTCCGCCGAACTTCCTCGATACAGAAGTTCTCGACAACTTTTGTTACGTCGGTGGGCCAATCTTTGTAGATGATCTCCTTGCCTGAGAACCTACCCGCCTTCCAACCTTTCCGTAGTACTACCTCTCCTGTCGTTGGTGGTTGGAGTTTATAGACTTTTTGAGTTCCGAGAGCTGCCATTGCGACTCGTGAGAAATAGAAGCAGTTGAAACTACTTGCGGAGTACAGTGGCCGAAGGGCGCCGATGGTTTGCAGAATACTGGCAACGTCCTCCAGGGAGGGTCCGCCGCCGGTGGCCTCCCATGACAAATATGCGACATGTATGGAAGCGATGAAATTGTGTGGGACAGATTGATTGGGAATCACCGTCAGTGTATCCCTGTTGGGGACTTTGGTGCCGATGTGATACGGTTCTTGCGGCCCGCGTTCTGCTATAGCCATAATATCCACTGGCTGGTTTGCGGGGGGCCTATACAGAGTAAGTGCAATAATAACATACATGTCGAAAGGACTTACGACGCAATGTTCCTAAAACGTAGGAGGAGAAATTCATGTTGAAAATCCCCGACCGTTTGCTTCATCTGTGTAACCTCGCGAAGCTGAACTTGAAAGGGGTGTCTGGGAAAAACGAATCCCGCCAGTGGCATTGTGATTGACGAGGCCGGTGGTTGTCTAAAGTGTTGCACATCGAAATCGCGTTCTGTTACTGGGATCGGGCCGCCTGGCAGATGGGAGAGAGCTCGGGATGGTGCCTGATGAGTTTAAAGTTCTATGGACTGCCACTCGGAAGCAAAATAAACAGCGAGAGCTCACCATTGGTGCAAGTAGTGACGAATACGGCGGCGGTGGAGATGACGGCGGGGGATGATAAGGAGGTGGGGGGGTTGCTGGTTGAAAGCGATCTGAGGCCATGTTTAAGGCTGACGGTGTATTCGACTGGAATCCTATCGGAGGCACCCAACCACCTCGTTTAGGGGGAATATATTACATAACCCACCACGAAAGCGACGACGGTGACGCAACAGTAGACAAGTGATAGCAAGAAAACGCTGTCATCGACCCAGCGGCAGCGACACGATCTGGTGCTTTTTTCATGCTTTTTTAGTTCTTTTCCTAGCTTTTTTAGTTCGCATACTGTATACTCATTATTAGCGTGTCCTTTTTGTTGTTGCTTTTCTGCTGCTTGTGAGCCGCTACAAAAGCGTGATAAGCGTAATTAAGGGCAAAATATGTTACAGACCTACCTTATTTTACTTGTACGGAACTTTGCTTAATTTAAACTTAGCTGGGAAAAAAAAGTATGAATAAGCATGAATAAGTGGAACTCCACTGATGCGGCCCTACTGGTGGATTCTCTCCGTTATATCACTCTCACAGACCTGCCTTACCATCTATCTGGCACTACTGTGGATTTATCAAGGATATGTGCTGGTCAGAAGTCAAGATCACCCCATATGTCTATGCATCCATCTGTTAAGCTGACTTGTAACATTATTGCTTGATGAGTCTTTGCAGTGTCTATTATGAGGGGCCAGACTGGACAAAAATAAAATTAAAGATTTTTGGCACCTTGATTTTGTATTCAATGTAAAAATGGAGAACTTCAAGCTCATCATCCCTCTGGCCAGTGAGTTTGTATGTTTCATGCTATTTTGTTCCTTATGCATCAAATCACTGACATTTGAAGAGTGACTGATCACAGAATCATGAGCCTAATGCAGTGATGATGCTTCAAGCTTCAAGCCAAGGGAGCAGGCACTGTGGTGATCTAAGGCCCCAAGTTTCTTTCTCTTCCTTATTCCATTTGATTACTACCTATTTTCTTGAGCCCTAAAATCATGCCTGTAGCAGCTTGTCTCCATTGCATGGTAGCTTTGTGCACTTGCATTGTATTTATTCCCTTTTCAAACATAAGCATAAGTTGCATCAGTTTAGTAGTACATAGATGGTGACTCATCATATTTTTTTTTCAGACTCTGCCTTTGATGCCTTTGATATGCATTTGTACTCATGAATATAATGGCCATGAGTCTGCTGCCCTCCAGCTGGCCATAGTTTTGCCACTCAAGGATGGGCACATTGAAACTTCATGCATGCAGTTTATGTTATATGTGCACAACATCTAGTCCCAGTGTGTTCTCAAAGGTGACACAAAGTCCTATAGATCTGAAGGGTTCTCTGCTGAGACTCGAGACTCAGGCAGGATGAGACTAAACACTGTGTATAATTGTGCAAATCTAGCTAAGAAGTATACAGGACAACTACTAGGTATTTATATAGCCCAGAACCATTTCGGAATGGAAGGGCGATGAGACAGGACACATGGTACACTACAACAACCTCATGGATCAATGGTAAGAATGGAAAAACACTGCCATCAGAAGAAGGATGGAAGAAGGAGTGGAGGTCTGTGGCAAAAGTGATTCTGGGGACACATGGCAAGAGTTACAAAAATGGAACAAAAGAGGAACAAGGTGAGTCAAGAGTGGGGATCTCCATATGACTATATGGAGCATAATCTTTGGGGAACAGAGTCCAATAGCATTTCAGAGGTCGTCCGTCCTCTGGTTTCTATTCTGGTAGAAGAGTATTGAAGAGTTCTGATGGTTCCAGAATTCTGGAACCTTTGGAACTGCATTTAGTTGTAACATTACCCTCTTCTATCTGTTGAAGACCCTCTTCAACTCCTAAAGTCACCTCCTGCAGAGTCTCCATCATTGAAGATAACATTGTCATCATTGAAGTCTTCAGGATTGAAGCATTCGGCAGAGGAGTGCCCCATTCCATGGCAAGAAGAGCATCAGTTAGAGGGACATTCTCTTTGGATGTGTCCAGGGGCTTTTTGGTGGCAGAAGGGACAAGTGTAAATGGAACAGTTGTTACGCTTTTGGTTGTTGGACGTTGTATGTGGTACAAGTCCCTTGCTCAGTGTGTCCTCAATGGCGACACAAGGTCCAATAGAAGTCCGGGGTCTCTTAGGCGATCTTTCAGCACTAAGGGGGACTCGTAACCATGTAGGATAACATAGAATAAGCTGAGGAATATGGTACATGGCACTCAGTCTAAATACTGGGATGTTGTGGGAAGTACTCGCCCCGAAAGAGAGGTAGGCTGTGGAGAAGACTGTGTCCATCAAAGACAAAGGCAGGGTA
>JBBPMF010001026.1:0-13212 GCA_038090175.1 Austroboletus eburneus
GTGGGAGACAAATTCGGAGCCTCAATTGGAGGTGATATGGGAGGATACTCCATGCTTGGAGAAGACATGGAGCAGGAAGAGCTTGGCCATCTCTGGAGATGTTATCTTGTTGTCAGTCAGAATAAAAATACATTGTTTGGATAGATGGTCGACTATGACTAGGATGGCTGTATATTTGGAGGAGGTTGGGAGCTGCTTGATGAAATCCATGGAGATTGAATTTCGTGGTTTCTCAGGGATCAGGAGCTGTTTGAGAAGACCATAGGGCTTGTGACAAGAAACCTTTGCATGGGTGCAGGCTGTACAAAAAGTGACATACTCCTTAACAAATGTTCAAATGCCTGGCCAAGTATATTGACAACTCAACTACTAGGCTTGGTTGTCTTTTCTGCAGATTTCAACATAGTATATGCAGTAAATTTCATATATACAATCTTCCAAGTGAAACAGCTGCACATGCTACGCAATGAGGCAACAGAGCTGCAAAAGGAAAACAAAGAGCAGGTTAAAATCCTGCATCAGAATGTGTGTCAAGTAAGCAGCAATTCTTCAATATGTTGACCTATAAACTACACTCATTGGGAGACTATGTCAAGTTGATTTGGCTCTATGGGACAACAGACAACTACTCAACTCAAATTGTATTTTTTCTGTTTTAAATGTTTTTTTTTTTTTGCTAACTATATAATAGGGTGAGCTTGAACACTGATGGATGAAGCAGTTCTATGCAAGGACAAACAAGATCAAATTCACATGTGAAATTGCTATGCAACAATGACATGAGCGTCTCCTTTGTTGCTTGCAAGACATTGAGCATCAGATCACTCTGCAGACTGATGAAGATACTAGCAATGGCAACAGCAAAAACCAGCCATTTCTTCATTTTGATGATCGAGAACCCCTTCCATATTCTTCTCCTGAAGATCATTACCAAATGTCCAACTCTCAGAGAAGTCACTGGGACCTATTTGCTTGGCTATATGCAAACTGGAATGACCTTGCTGTTAAGGTATGCAATGACACTGTTGGCAATTCAATTATTTTATAATGGTGACTTATCTGCTGACAGTACTTTTTTTCTTGCAAGAACAGAACTTGATTTCATTCATTCAGAACCAAATTTATTGTCACAAGATTCTGTGTATGAACTACACAACTTATGATCTGCATTGGTGTCAGGACTCACTGAACCCATGCACAAACACTGATATAATGGTACTGGCATGAGAAGATGAAGCCAAAAACCCACATCCATACTGGTATGCTCATATACTTGGTGTGTTTCATGTCAATATATGACATGGTCAGTGAGCACAACAGACTCATATGCACATTTTGTGGGTAAGATGGTTTGGCTGAGACATTCATAAACCTGTTGGCTAGGCAGCAAAGCAACTCTATAAGATCAGGTTCATCAATGCCCATGAAGATCCAGGTGCCTTTGGATTCCTAGACCCTGATCTAGTTATTCCAGCAGTACATCTCATTCTAGCATTTGTATATGGACAAACTGATACTTTACTACCCAAATCATTTGCTTGTTGTCCAAGACAAGGACTAGAGCTGGTACTATGTCAACATGTAAGTGATCAGTGAATTGTTTATCACAGCACTGCACTCATTAGGCTATACTCAGATTTGTCGATAGAGATATGTTTATGTGATATCGAGGAGGTGAAGTTGGACATAAAACAACAAGAGCAGAAACTAGGTGCCTACTTGATGACTGTGATGATCTCAACAAAATACCATTCATTATGGAGAGTGAAATGGATAGAGATCAAATGGAGCTTGATGAGTCCAATGGAGACAATAAACAAAGTAAAGATGAGGGGATGAGCAAAGAGAGTGAAGAAGAGGGCAAGAAAGTGAATGAGGGTAGCAAAGAAAGTGAAGAATCAGAAATTGGGATTTTGTCCATGGCACTTGCAAGTGAAGAGCTCATCAAGGAGAAGGACAAATTTGAATATTAAGGATTGGACCAGGTTGTTGAGGAGGAAGATGATGGCAATGAAGAGCCTGTGGAAGAGGATGAGTTGGAAGCAGAGAATAGTGAAAATGCTCAGGATAACAGTGATGAGGATGAGTTCTTTGTGGATCTTTGAATCCATTATATATGTAGTATGTGAAGATAGATACATACAGGACAAACATGAGCATCAAATGTACTCTCATCACTCAAGCCTCTCGAACCAGATATTCCATGCCTTTTCCTTGAGGATGATCATGTCTTTGGATGCATACCCCAATCTCACCCATCATTTAACACCTTGGCACCCACACCTACACTTGAGCTGCCATCCAAGCATGTCATGGCCAGACCCACCATAATGCATAGCACAGTGAGCTTTGGGTTGGACACAAGCTGCATGATAAGGTCTGCAGGGATGGCACACATTGTGTGAGTGCTTTAGGAAAAAGGGTCCTGTTTTTCATGCTCTTCTCAAGTGCATGCAATAGGTCCTGCCCATTTCCATCCATCAAGATTGATGAAAGTCAAAAGGGGTGTGTGTTGCTTCCAGATGGGTGGCATGAGGGTGGTTTGACTGCTGAGGCTGTAGTGGTGTCACTGAGAACCTGCAGCTTGTCCTTGTCAGCATCAGACTTGAAACAACTCCTAATGCCCTGCAGTAGTGAGATGTGTAATGGTCTCTTTAGACCCTTGGATAAAGAGTATGATCTCTTTGGATCCTTATGAGCAATGATAGGAGGAAATCTCCAAGACTTCAAAGCTGGGGACTCCAGCCTCAAAGTCCAGGGGTTTATATACTATTCTACTGTTTGTACATGTTGTGGTAAATACCATAAAGAGACATTGTACCATAATAAGAAGAAAATATATGATTGGTTGATAAAAATGCATGAGTCATAAAGAAGCATGTCCGTGAGAGAAAGAAGTAAAGAAGCATGCCTTGTGTGATGGGCATGTTGGGCATGAGGTGTGACATCATCATGACATCATAGATAAGAGATAAGAGTCTAGCCCTGGAGCATGTGACAAGTCATGTGGCTTGTAGTCTAGACTGCTGAGGTAAACAGTCACGTGATAAGTTATGCTGGAAAACATCTAAGTCCCCATGGCCTTGTGCCAATAGGGGTTTTCCTTATATAGAAAGTTGGGAGTTCAACTCCCGTTGTGAGTAAGTTTTTAAATAGTGAAAAAGAGTGTTCGTAACAAGACTCATCTGCATCATCTTTGGTCTCAAGTGCTAACATGGAGAGGGACTTGAGGAGGCCACAGCTGCCAAGAGCCATGAGAATGGCAGGTCATCCTTTGAGAATGCCATTGGATGCAAAGTCCATGTGTGAGCAGGGCTGCAATTGCATCATGGATTGATGGCAGGAGATGATGACTTGAGACTGATAGACAGCTGCATAGAGAGTGAACCAAGGTCACTGGATGGATGGTGTGATGCAGCAGGCATTAGGGAAAGGAGAGCTGGTGTCAGGGGGCCAAATTTGGCCGCCATGATTGAGCATAGATGTTGTAGATGAAAATGTGGCCTGTACCTGCACATTTTGCATTGTATATGTCTGCTTGGGACAATGATGGGGGTATCAGATACTGATTCAGGGCCATCTGTCTGCAGATATTTTGCAAACATGTCTCCTAGCAAAGGGGAACCGTCACCATCTCAAGATGTGATGAGATCAGCCTCATGTGCCAGGGGAGAATGATCCCACACATAAATGGTGAGGTGATTAACAGCATGAATGACTTACTCATGACTTCTTTGATGGTTTTCTCTATGTAAAACATCTGAATGGGCTTGGATTCATGAGATATCTTGTAGGCTGCCTGGTGAAATATCTCAGGTTATTGGAGAAAGCCTTCATTGGGACTGTGGAGCATAGTCAGCACTGAATGCAGCAGGGCCTTGAGCACTCACTTGGTATGTGGGCACATGGCCTTGATCATGTTGAGGGCAGTAGACAGATACAGCTTGCACATGTACATCAAGTAGGCTGTGATGATGGCTGCACTTCAGCCCTGGCAGATAAGAACAATGTGACACAGGTGGCAGGCTCACCATATAGATCAGTTGCATAACATGAGCATGGTGATGAGTGAAGGGGATAGTGTTAAGACCAGGCCGGACTTGGCAGACAAACTCTATAAAAGCTCCATGAATCTTGATGAAAAGGTGATAGAGTAGGACTTTGGCTTCAGCGACTCGGAGCAGAGCACTGTGCCCTTGTTGAATCATTGATGGTTCCAGATTTCAGAGGAGCAAAAATAGAAAGAGCAGAAGAGAAGACAGGGGAAGTCTGAGTTGTCTGGATTGTTTAAGTTGTCTAAGTCATCTAAGTCAATAACTAGCTAAAGTACAGGTGACATGACAGGACTATATATACAGAGGTTGGAGATGGTGTACAAAGGCAATAATGGAAAACATAAGTAAGCAGAGCCAGAGAAATGGAGATGGAAGGAAAACATAAGTGGAGCTGTGCAGGCACAGGATCAGAGAAATCTAAAAGGTGAGACTAGTACATAAGCAGAACAAAGAGTAACATAACTAGAATGTACAAGGAGTGGAGAAGTGGAGGAGCAGAGAAGTGTAGGAGCAGAGAAACAGAGGAACAGAGGAACAGAGGAGTGGAGGAGGGCTAGGATTAGGGATATGACAGATAGAAATGTTTAGTATTGTTTGTTATATATTGACACAAACTTGTAAGTTCAATATTTTGTATATAGATGCTTTACCACCATGTCCAGCAAGACTGTCATCAAACAACTTGAAAAGGTTGTCATTCTTGAGGTCGAAAACCTCCTATAAGAGTGGCCTATATACATCATCAAATTCACACCAGAAGATACTTGCCCACACATAAGCATTTCTACACATTTATTGTATGAATTGACTAGCTATGATTCTACAGAAAATTGTCCTGAACCTGAAGAATCCATTAAAGTATATTCCTATTGACACCAATGGCAAAGACAATGAATTTGTGTTCAATCTGAGCAAATACAGTAAGTTTCACACTGTGCATACACTCACTTTAAGTCACTTATTTGATTGAAATGTAGGGGAGTTGATCACTAATTGTGATGGTGTATCCAAACCATGGTAAGTCATATTCCACATGTTTTCTTGCCCTAATCTTTACAGCTGTAACTGTTCAAGCCAAATGAACAGTGAAAGCCCAGACAGTAACAACAGGTTGTCATCTGGCACACAGACTCCATCAACAACCATCAACCCTCCTGAGGCTAGTGAGGATGTGGTTCCTGTGAAATGCAAGCTTTTAGATGATACCTGGCCTCTTCGTTGGCCACACAGCTGCTATTCCCTTCAATTCTGACCATCTTTTTTTGCTCATCACTGTCACTTGTAGACCTGTGAACATTATCATATAGCATTTATGTAGCAAATTTTTCTGAAATGCATTGTCCAACAGTCTGAATAGACTTTTAATGATAGCTTTAATGTGCAATGTAGGTATAACATATAATAATTACAATTGTCAAATGGATAACTGGTCTTGTGGTGCAATGGGTAATGTATCATACTATTTCCATTTTTGATGGTTGTGAGTTCAACTCCCACTGAATATTTAAATTTGGGATCAGACTCATTCACTACAGGTATTCAAGCCCTTGTAACATCCTGAGAGACATAGAGTGGTGCCATGGAAGGCCATAAAAGCACATGCTGACCTTATAAGCCCTCATCAACTGGGCTAAGAGGATATTCAAGGCCATGTAATGCCCTGAAAGACATATAATGGTGCCATGGAAGGCCATGAAAACCTAACAAGCTCTTGTAACACCCTAAAAGACATAGAGTGGTGCCACAGAAGGCCATGAAGCTTATGCTGGCCTTATACATAAGCCCTTGTCAGATTTGGGCACTTTTGCTAATGATTGAGCTCATGCCCAATCAACACTCTCACAAACCTTCTTGTCTCAACAACTTGGGGAGCACCCTACACACTTGTTTCAATTGCCTGGGGGAAGTCAGTGACCTCCAGGATGCTATTTTGAGGCTCACAGATGCTGTCGAACTCATGCCTAATCACTACCCTGATGAACCTAGTCATCTCTCCAACCTCAGGAATGCCCTACAGACTCGTTTCAATCACTTGAAGAAAGTCAGTGATCTCCAGGATGCTATTTCAAGGCTCACAGGTGCTGTCATGCTCATGCCTAATCACCACCCTGATAAACCTAATCATCTCTTCAATTTTGGGAATGCCCTACAGACTTGTTTCAATTGCCTGGGAGAAGTCAGTGACCTTCAGAATGCTATTTCAAGGCTCACAGGTGCTGTCAAGCTCATTCCTGATCACCACCCTGATAAATCTAGTCACCTCTCCAACCTTGTGAATGCCCTTCAGACTCGTTTTGATTGCCTGGGGGAAGTCAGTGACCTTCAGAATGCTATTTCAAGGTTCAGGCATGCTGCCAAGCTCATGCCTAATCAACACCCAGAAAAACCTAGTCATCTCTTCAATCTTGGAAATGCCCTATGCACTTGTTTCAATCACCTGGGGAAAACCAGTGACCACCAGGATATTATTTCAAGGTTCAGGGATGCTGTCAAGCTCACTCCCAGTCAAAATTTTCACATACCTAGTCATTTCTTTAGCCTTGGCATTGCCTTACCAACTCGTTTCAATCACCTGGGAGAAGTTAGTGATCTCCAGGATGCTATTTTGACACTCAGAGGTGCTGTTGAGCGCACACCCAATCAATACCCTCACAAACCTGCTTGTCTCAACAATCTTGGGAACACCCTACAGGCTCATTTTGATCACCTGGGGTAAGTTAGTGATCTCCAGGATGCTGTTATGATTTGTTGAGCCCCTCTTTCTTTTCTTTATCTCGCTTACTCTGTACACCAAAGGACCTTGACCCTCGTTGTTCGAGCCCCACTTGGGTTCTTTCTTTTACCATTGTCTTTGCAATACTGCTTACTTATTTAGTGTGACTCATCCGCAGTTGTATCACCAATACTTATCCGATGCCATTGCATCCACTCTGTAGTGACTCAGCTTCTTTGTGATTCCATTGCTTTCTATCACTGACTCACCTTCTTCCATTGACCTACCTTTATCCACTTGGCTTGTGTATATAAACCTTCGATACTCAGGTGTATTCACAATCTTAGACCTCCTGCAATTTACCTAGTATCTTGGAATTGCTCTTGGGTCCCCAGTCCTTGTCCTACTGTTGAGTGAACACTTCCTCTAAATCCTCAATCTGTTGCTAGTCCTGCAATGTCCCCAAGATCCATTGATCCCTCAGTCCTCAACAGTCCCAGAATCTCTGCCAAGGAAGACCCTTGAGTGGATCCCCCTTCAACCTGATGTTAGTCTTATGCCCACCTTAGTCTCTCTGTCAAGGAACCCCCTTGTCAGATCCCTCGTCCTGTCAGCTGTATAGCGACAGTAAGCCCTTGAACCTCTGCAGGCCTATGCTTGACCACGTTGAGCATAAAAAAAGGTCTAAGATCACCCTTGATCGGCTATCATTGTATAAGCCTCCACCATTGCCCACCAATGCCCCAGAAACCCTAGACTCTATCCCAATCTTGCATCACAAAGGAAAACCTGCAACTCATCAGATACCAACGAACCCTCTTTGGAGAACTCCATCAACACTAATGAAGACCTCGTCATCCCTCAACAACCTGAGGACTTAGAACTTGCCCATCAACTCTCTGTGGCACTTAGTATTCCCAAAGTACCCACTCCACCATTCCCAACCCCAGTCAATCACCAACCAGCATTTATCCTACCCCCACCCCCAGCCCAAGTCGCCATGACGACCAAACCCACTAAACTCTGTCTCAGAATCCCTGATGCCTTTGATGGCTTTTACGCCGATGCCATGCCCTGGCTGTCCTCTATCTGGACCTACCTCATCATAAACAAGGCTGCTTATGATGACAATAACAAGAAAATCACTTATGCCCTGTCCTACTTAAAAAAGGGCTTGACTGCCATCTGGGCCTCTACCTTCCAAGAGGAAGCCATTGCTGCCAACTTCTTTCATTCACCAACTTCCTCATCAAATTCAAGGGTGCGTTCGAGCACCAGGATACCAAGAATCAAGCCATCAACTGGCTTCATTCAGAATGCCTCATCCCCAAGAAAAACAAATCTTATGGTCTCAAACTCACTCAGCACATAGCTGAATTTAGAAACAACATCTTGATCAACTACTTTGCTGCTGGCATTCCCCCTCCTGTTACAATCACTCTTGTCACTATTTAAAACTCACTCATGGCAGGAGTCGAACTCCTAACCTCCTATATAAGGAAAACCTCTATTGGCACAAGGCCACTGGGACTTAGATGTTTTCCAGCATAACTTATCACGTGACTGCTTACCTCAGCAGTCTAGACCACAAGTCACATGTCAAAGGGCTAGACCTTTATCACTTATCTATGATGACATGATGACATCACACCTCATGCCCAACATGCCCATCACACAAGGCATGCTTTTTTACTTCTTTCTCTCATGAACACGCTTCTTTATGACTCATGCATTCTTATCAACCAATCATGTATTTTCTTCTTATCATGGTACAATGTCTCTTTATGGTATTTACACAAACATGTACATACAGTAGAATAGTATATAAACCCCAGCTTTGAAGTCTTGGAGATTTCCTCACAAGCTTACTGCTCTAAGGGTCAAAGTGACCATTCACTCTACTCTTTAACCTCTTCTTTATTGAGTTGTTTCAGATCACATATCAAGCTCCAAGTAAATGGTGTCTCCAATCTTCAAGAGCAGATCAGTATGCACATGGGTGGAGATCACCATTGGAGTCTTTTTGCATGAAAACTCCTCCTGTGGCTAGAAGCAAAGCATCTGTCATTACAAAGTATGGGTGTTCTGGATCCAGTTGTTTTAAGACTGGAGAGGTGGAGAACACTTGTTTCATGTCTTCAAAAGCATGTTGTTCTTTCTCTGTCCAAGTCCAGAGTTTGTCTTTCTGAGTAAGTTTGTTAAGCAAGGTGACTCTCTGAGCAAAGTTTGGAATGAATCTTCAGTAGAAGTTGCAGAATCCTAAGAAGGATCTTACTGCTTTGACTGAGCTAGGGGGGTTCCATTCTTCTATGGCTCAGAGTTTGGTTGTATCCATTGTGAGTTCTTCTGGTTGGATTGTTAGGCCAAAATAGTTCATGGTTTGGGAGTCAAAGGTGCATTTCTGGAGTCTGCACCTAAGTCCTAGACTCCTAAGTCATTCTAGAACATCCTTTCTTTATGCTCAGATAAGTTGAAAGAATGGATGGCTAGGTCATTTATATAGATAATTAGCCATCCTTCTGCAAGGTAATCTCCAAAGGCATCATTCATGAATGATTGGAAAGTGGCAGGAGAGTTGCACAATCCGAAGAACATCACAGTTGGTTCAAACAGTCCAAAGGGGGTAATAAAGGCTGCTTTTCATCAATCCTCTGATACAATTTGTATATTGTGGTACCCCCATTGGATATCCATTTTGGTGAAGATAGTTGAGTTCCCTATCCATCCATTCAATGATGGACTGGATATTTGGTAGTGGGTAAGCATTCTTTATAGTATGCTCATTGAGGTATCTATAATCTTGGCAAGGTCGGAGTTTCCATCTTTCTTATCAATGAAGAAGAAGGGTGCAGCTTGGGGAAATTGCGATGGTTTGATTTGTCTATTTGCCAGATTTTCTTCCACAAACTTTTTATAGGCTTCTTGTTTAGAGAGAGAGAGGGGATAGGCCTTGGCCCTTTTTGGAATGAATGTCTCTTTAAGTTTGATGGTGTGGTCATATATTTGTGAAGGAGGTAAAACATTTGGGGGATTTTCTTTGAACACATCATTAAAGTCTTTATAGTCTTTTGATAATTCCTTTTTTTCTTGTTTATTCTCCATCTCTAGTTCTGTGGATAACATTGTATTCATGACATATTCTTCAGTGGTTTCATATCTTTCACAGTATGCTGTATGGGTCTCAAAATCAGGATCCTTTTGGAGATATTTTATAAGATATCTTCTTTTATCTTCTTTGACCTCTTTTAGAGTTTGTTTCTGGTTCCGATTTGGTAGTTGGAGGGTTACTCTTCCTGTTGCCCAGTCTATGTCTGGATTTTGTTCCCTGAGCCAGTTTATTCCTAGAATGACATTCTTCTTGCTGGCTGGAAGGAGATGGAATGTTTGGCTTTTCATCACATTTCCAATGTGAAAGATGATCATAGTTCAGAACCTGATAAGTCCTGCTTGATTGGTGGTTCCATCTGCATTGATAGCCCTGATAGGTCATGCTATCCTTTCCATATATAGATTGTTTCTTTTGGCAAAGTCTAAGTTTATGAATGAACTGGTTGCTCTGCAATTAATCAAGGCAGTGGTTTTGGCAGTGGTTCTTCTGGATATTTCAAGTGAGATGGGAACAAGTATTGATTTTGGGTCACTTGATACTAATACAGAAGAAAAGTTAGGGGAGCAGTAAGCCAACTTCTGTTCCCTTTTTAAAAATCTGAAAAGCCTTTATCCTTGAGTTCAATCTTTGCAACCATTTCTTCATCCTCTTTGGGATCTTCAAAACATTCTTTGAGTACTTGAAGTACTTCCTTCTCATCTACCTGCTTTTCTCCCAGTTGTTTTACATATTCATCAATGGGTTCTGAAACGACTCAATAAAGAGGAAGTTAAAAAGTAGAGTGAATGGTCACTTTGACCCTTAGAGCAGTAAGCTTGTGAGAAAATCTCCAAGACTTCAAAGCTGGGAACTCCAGCCTCAAAGCCCTGGGGTTTATATACTATTCTACTGTATGTACATGTTTGTGTAAATATCATAAAGAGACATTGTACCATGATAAGAAGAAAATACATGATTGGTTGATAAGAATGCATGAGTCATAAAGAAGCGTGTCTGTGAGAGAAAGAAGTAGAGAAGCATGCCTTGTGTGATGGGCATGTTGGGCATGAGATGTGATGTCATCATGACATCATAGATAAGAGATAAGGGTCTAGCCCTTGAGCATGTGACAAGTCATGTGACTTGTGGTCTAGACTGCTGAGGTAAGCAGTCACGTGATAGGTTATGCTGGAAAATGTCTAAGTTCCAGTGACCTTGTGTCAATAGGGGTTTTCCTTATATAGGAGGTCAGGAGTTTGACTCCTGCCATAAGCGAGTTTTAAATAGTGAAAAGAGTGATCGTAACACCACCCCCCTCTATGGGTCAGATTCCTAGATAACTGGAGTAGGTATGTTGTCTATGTCATAGGGGTTAAATATGTTAAAACGAGTAAAGGCTCCCTGTGCTAGGGCCTTTGGATTCGTTTCATGGAATAATGCAACTGCTTCTGCCACATTTCTTAGATTAGACATTGGTTTCCAGGTGCGCTCCTCTTCTGAGTAGCTAGCCCAGTGGACCAAATATTCTTTTCGTTGCCCATTCCAGCAAGCGTCTATGATGTGCTCTACCTCATACTCAACTTCCAGTTCATCGTTGACTAGTACTGAACCAGGTTGGAACACTGGTTATCCGTTGAGGTGGCATAGATAAGGTTTAATCCTGGATACATTTACCACAGGGTGTATTTTCATATTACATGGGAGTTTAAGATGCACTGCATTGTTTCCCACACATCGTGTGATTTTAAAGGGTCCAAGCCACTTCTCTGTTAATTTATGTGAATCTCGCTTCAAGTGGAGATTGCCAGTAGATAATAGTACTTCATCTCCAATGGAGTACTTTAGGGCATCAGAGTAGTGTTTGTTCACCTGAACCTTCATTTTTCTTTGAGCCCATTCAATGTTATCCCTTGTGGATTTTAATATAGATGTTATATTATCGGCTAACTTGTCGGCTGCTGGAGCACCATGGCATAGTCCGAAGCATCACATTCTACGTGGAATTGACAATCAATGTCAGGGAATGCTAGCACTGGAGCAGTGGTGAAACATTGTTTGAGCATGTCAAACACTTCTTGGCATTTTTTGCTCCATATGAATGGAACATCTTTCTTGGTAAGGTCATTCAATGGCCTTGCAATAGAAGTGTAGTCAGCGATAAACCGACGATAGAAGTTAGCTAACCCCATGAAGCTTTTAACTCCACGGAGGTTCTTGGGTGTGGGCCATTCTAAGACTGCTTTTACTTTGGATTCATCCATATGAACTCCATCTTTTCCTACAATCATGCCTAGAAATTCTACTTCTTCAGCGAAGAATGTGCATTTTTCTGGTTTTATATATAGATCGTTTTCCTTGAGGTGAGCTAGTACCTTTTGTACAATTTTCTCATGCTCTTCTTGGGATTCTGTTTTTGTAAATATCATTAGGTCATTTATGTAGATCATGCAGACATCTTCCATATCTGCAAATAATTCATTCATCATTGCCTGGAATGTCACTGGGGAGTTGCATAGCCCAAAGTACATAACTAAGGGTTCAAATGCTCCTCAGAAGCAAACAAAGGCTGCTTTCCATTTGTCGCCTTTCTTGATGCGGATATTGTTATATCCCCAATGAAGATCCATCTTGGTAAATAGTTTAGCCCCTTTTAGCTTATCTACCAGCTGACCAATCAATGGTAGCGGGTAGTTGTTTTTCACAGTGTGTTTATTGAGGCAATGGTAGTTCTGTACCATCCTCTTTCATCCATCTTTCTTTGGGATGAAAAACACCAGTGAAGTCTGAGGAGACTTAGAAGGGCATATGTAACCCTTTTTTAGTTGATCATCAATAAATGCCGACACTTCTTCTTGTTCTGTCACAGACAGAGGTATGATCCTTCCCTTTTGGGGTTGGAACATTTCTTTTAGATTCACTGCATGGTCCCAAGGTTTTCTTATGGGCATGCATTCAGATTCTTCCTTAGAGAAGACCTTTAGCCATTTATGGTAGCATTCAGGTACAAGCTCTTCTAATGTCTTTTCAGAAGGTTTGGGTGGGGTTTTTAATGTCGCTTGAGCGTAATAACCTTCCCAAGCTTCCTCCTGTTCTTCTTCTTCTTCCACCGCATCACAGATGTGCAAAGCTTGATTTTGTAATAAATAACAGCTTCTAGAGCAGTGTGTCATCTTGACCATGCCTTTCTGCCAGTCGATTTCAGGGTTGTGGCATAGCAGCCAGTTGTAATCAATGACCAGGGTCATTCCTCCTAGATTGGTAACTTCTGCCATCATCTTTTCCCTGTGTCCATCAAATTCTATTACCAATTCCACTGAATGGGTGATGTTCCCAGTGGAGTTCTTGGTTCCATCCAC
>JBBPMF010001027.1:0-13205 GCA_038090175.1 Austroboletus eburneus
CTTTGAAGTCTTGGAGATTTCCTCCTATCATTGCTCATAAGGATCCAAAGGGATCATTACCTTTATCCAAGGGTCAAAGGACCATTACAACACCTCACTACTGCAGGGCATTAGGAGTTGTTTCACTCTCCTTCCCCGGACATGGACCCCTTCGTCTCCATTGAGGCAGACTTTAATGACGCCGGTTCTGGCTACAGTGACTTTTGAGTCTTCGTCATGGACTTGACCCTTAACCGGGGGGTAATGTTACGATTCGTGTATACCCTACTCCCTTTTTCCCATTCTTACCTTAGCCCGTGCTACAGACGGTGCTCCTGCTGTTCGAGTCCCGCTCGAGCCACTTTATTTCTCTCTTATTCCCTTATCTCTGCTTACTTATTTAGTGTGACTCATCCACAGTATCCGCAGTTGTATTGCCACCACTTATCTCTGACTCGTTCCCCCTTCTTCGCGATTCCATTGCCTTCTATAGTCGAGTCATCCCCTTTACACTCCGCTTTATTCTCTCTTGACTCGCGTATATAAACCCCTCGATACCCTCGATGTATTCCCCAAGTTAGACCTACCTGAATCTATCTTGATCATCGATTCCTCTCGGGTCCTCCAGTCCTCGCCTTACTGCTGAGTAGGCGCTCCCTTCGTACCCTCGTCACCGCATAGTCACGCGGTTCCCCTTGTCCCTGAGTCGCGACATATGTTGACCAGGTCAACAGCTCACGATATACCATTGAGGCTGAGGATAAAGGACAACCCCTTTATCAAAACCCTTGCCACATCAGCTGAACAGCGACGTTAACGTCTCGCGTTCCTTGGGTCTACACCAACACGTAACACCTTCCCCCTTTTGCAGGTTCAGTCGCAGGCTGGGTCGGATACCCAGTCTTAGCAGAGGAAGAGAGACAGGCGAGCGTGTCACCTGACCCAACCAGGGAGCTCACTCCCTTCTCCGACCTCGAGGTCTTCGACCCCAACGACATCTGGTGGGGCGCAGCACTTGGAAGCAAGGCAGAGGAGTTTATAAGGGAGGCTATCAGAGAGGGTAGCACAAGAAAAGAAGTTGGTGTGCAGACGGACCCCATAATGGTAAAGAAACCGAGGGAGTTCACCCACCTTATCCCCAAGGAACCACGACGCCTCAGAACTTGGAGGATACACGAGGTCAACCCTGAGAAGCAGTGGTTAGACAGAGCAGTACAAAGAGGGCCACTACATGTGCGACCCTATTTACGTACAAAGACCAAGCTTCGAGGAGTAGCCAGGGGCCTCCCGAAGATATCTCCTTACATCCACGTCGAGAACTAAAAATTGTACTACCAAAATTCCTTTCCACGAATACGATCAGCAGCGACGTGCCCTGATAAACTCTTGGTTGAAAGGACTTGAGAAAGATCCTCGGAGAGTAGATGCTCTTGCTGAGGAACTCAAAAGAAGAAGAAAAGTTAAAGAGTTAAAAGCATTACTCTTTGACCCCACCCACAATGTCGAATCTGATGGATGCACAAGGAAACTGTAGTTGGGACCAGCTAGTGGCTGTAATCCTCAACTTAGAAACACAAGTCCAGGCCTCCTGGCTACAGCACAGGATGCAGAAAGAAGAGCCGAGCTCGCCTATGAGGCGGTTCAACAAAGCACAGGCACCAGGTCTTTCCGAGGCACACCAGAGTTCGTAGGGGGCTCTAAAGTAGAAATTTTCACGGACCCTGGGACCTACGATGGTTCTAAGGCCAAATTTGAAGAATGGTGGATGAAGATGAAGGCTTGGCTTGATGCCACACCCAGATTCTTCTGTCTCACCGACAGCATGGGTCGCCCAGACCCACAAGCAGGAAAAAACCGGGCCTACGCAGTGCTCTCCTGCCTAAAAGGGGTAAAGGGGAGTTACTATGCTGAAATGGAGCTTGGCAAGCTCACAAATGGAGATTCCGAGCTGGTAGACTGGAACTACCTATGCAAGGAAATAGAGGGGCTCTTCCACCCCACTCTTAAAAAGGAATGGGCGATCAACACCCTTGAAAGGTACAAGCAAGGAGGACAGGACATTCACATGTACCTGGCCAAGTTCCACACTCTGGCCTGGCAAGCCGAGTGTGCAGATTCACATGCCACACATTTGTTGGAGACAGAATGCTCCGACGAAATAAAAAGATACATGTTCCAACTCGGAAGGAGAGGAGGAACATATGCCGAGATGATGAAAATGATCCAGGAGATCGGCACCAACATTGAGGCATACAAAATTGCCACCAGGCAAACAAGGTTTGGCCAGGAGAGGCCAGAGCGTGGCAGAGACCGACAGGTCAATGCTGCACAATTTAAAGCCCCGCCCACCAAAGGAAGCAAGAAGTGCTTCACATGCGGAAAGGATGGGCACATGGCAAAAGACTGCCAAAGCCCCAAGCCCAAATGCCAAGAATGTGGCTGGCAAGGGGACCACAAGGCGACATGCTCAAAGAAGGGCACTGTTACATGTTGGCATAGACCCGAGGGGACGAGGGACGTTAACGTCGCTATTCAGCTGACATGACAGGGATTTGATAAAGGGCTGTCCTTTATCCTCAGCCTCAACGGTGTTACGTGTTGGCATAGACCCGAGGGGACGAGGGTCATTAACGTCGCTATTCAGCTGACATGACAGGGGTTTGATAAAGGGGTGTCCTTTATCCTCAGCCTCAATGGTATGTCGTGAGCTGTTGACCTGGTCGAAGTATATCCTGACTCAGGGACGAAGGGAACCGCGTGGTAGATGCGGCGACGAGGGTATGAAGGAGCGCCTACTCAACAGTAAGGCGAGGACTGGGGACCTGAGAGGAATCGATGATCAAGGTAGATTCGGGTAGGTCTAACTTGGGGAATACATCGAGGGTATCGAGGGGTTTATATATGCGAGTCAAGAAAGAATAAAGCGGAGCACAAAGGGGATGACTCGACTACAGAAAGCGATGGAATCACGAAGAAGGGGAACAAGTCAGAGATAAGTGGTGGCAATACAACTGTGGATACTGCGGATGAGTCACGCTAAATAGGTAAGCAAAAATAAGGGAATAAGAGAGAAATAAAGTGGCTTGAGCGGGACTTGAACAGCAGGAGCACTGTCTGTTACGCGGGCTAAGGTAAGAACAAAGGAAAGGAGAAAAGAGTACGCGTGAATTGTAACATTACCCCCCGGTTAAGGGTCAAGTCCATGACAAAGACTTAGAAATCACCATAGCCAGAACTGGCGTCGTTAAAATCTGCCTCAACAGAGACGAAGGGGTCCATGTCTGGGGAAGGAGAGCGCATTGGTCGTTGGACGATTGGGTTTCAGCGCACAGGAGGAAAGCGGAGTCGGCACAGGGCCCGATGGTAGGAGTTCTGGGAGGAGGATCCTGATGAGGAGGATGGGGGAAGGACCGGGGAGCGTCTGGGCCAGGAGGGGCAGGCGAATCTCGTGTGTCCAGGGGTGAACTCCCTGCACTTGTTACACTGGTAGCATGGGCAGTTGATGCGAATATGCCCGACGGTATGGCCGTGGAAGCATTGGAGGGCAGTGTGGGGGGGAGGAGAAGGGGTTCATGGACGATCACATTGGGAAAGGACAAGGAGTTCGGTCTCGTTGAGGGGTGAGAATGATGCGGAGATGGGTGGGGTTTCCGGTGCGGTGGCAAAGGTGGTCGGCGAGGGGTAACGGAGATGAGAGTCCACGTCTGCGACAAAGGCTAGCATGTCGCATTGATACATGGTCTGGATGAGGTGATGCTCCAGAGTGCGAAGGATGCGACCGAGGTGGGAACGGTATGCAGCCGTGTCAGTGGAGGCGATGGGTGCGGAAGTGGTGAGGAGGATTTGCGATGTCATAAGGAATGATTGATATAGGTGAGTGAAAGTGGAGTTGGGCTCCATGGTGTCTAGAAGAGCACGTGAAAGGGGAAGGCAGTGTAATTGATATGCGGTGGCTTCGACCAAGTCTTGGTCGAGGGGGAACGGGTGAGTGGGGAAGGACAATGGGGGGTGATTAACTGGGACCCGTCGGTCGGAGATTCGATCTATGAGAGGGATGGGGGAGGTGGGGGAGGACCAGGTGTACCTGGCCCAGACATCTTCGGAAGGGATGGAGGGGGAGACAGGAGGTTCGTAGTTGGGGTCCAGCAGATGTTGGTAATTGGCAGTGGATGCCCAACCCATTTTGACGATGTAGGAGGAGGCGTCGCTAGCGGGGGAGAGGGGAATGGCCATGATAGAGGAGACAGAGGGGGTTGGGGAAAGGGTGAGACAGTGATGTTGTTTATATCCTCTAAGGATATCAGCGGAGTTCCGTAGGTTCCGTTCAGATTCCCAGGAGTCTTCTTCTGCGGAGTATCCTTTCCATCGGATCAGGTATTGTCGGGCTGTCGGGGACCCTCGGTGTCTGATGATCTTCTCGATCTCGTACTCTTCTTGGCCATCGATAAGGTCGGGTGAGGGTGTGGGAAAATTGGGGCCATGTACGCTGTTTTCGCGATAGGGTGATAAGAGGGAAGCGTGGAAGACGGGGTATATCTTCCAGGTACGAGGAAGACAGAGTTTGTATGTCAGGGGGGAGAGGACTTCTGTGATGATAAAGGGCCCTTTACGCTTTGGCGCAAATTTGGGGTTGGTGACAAGGCGTTGGAGGTTCCTGGCTTCTAGCCAGACTCGGTCTCCTTTGACAAAGGGGGAGAAGGATTTCTTAGAGCGGGTGGCCATGGTTTGCCTGGCAAGTTCGTGTGCAGCGAGGGCTTCGTTACGGGTGGCGGTGAGGGAACGGAGTCATTCTTCGAGGGCAGGGATTTTCAATTGGGCGAAGATTTCTGGGAGGGCTTGGGGTTCGTATCCCATCATGAGGTAGAAGGGGGATTGTCCGGTGATGGAGTGAGGGTGGTGATTGTGGGCGAACTCGGCATGAGGGATTAGTTCGGACCAGGAGGTGGGGTTATGTCCGCAGAAGATGCATAGGTAAGTTTTGATTTCCTGGTTGACACGTTCGGTTTCTCTGTTGGTCTGAGGGTGGTAAGTGGTGGAAAGGGCGAGGGAATATCCGAGGAGTCTGGAGAGTTCCTTGGCGAAGGCTGATGCGAATTGGGGGCCGCAATCGGAGATGATCTTCTTGTAGAGGCCGAAGCGTCAGTACACTGTAAGGAAAAAGAAGTTTGCTATTCCTTCCGCGGTGATGGTTTTCTTGGTGGGGCAGAGAATCACCCCCTTTGTAAGCCCATGGTCTACTATGACCAGTAAGGAATCATAGCCGTCGGAGAGAGGAAGGTTGGTGATGAGATCACATGAGATCTGTTGGAAGGGACGTGTGCAGGAGGATTTGATGGGGAGAAGGGGGGGGGGACATGGGGTGGGTATTTGCCTTGTTTTGCTGGCAAATAGCACAGCCTTCGACATATCGACGGACGTATTGGGCAAGGCCAGGCCAGTAGAACTCGGAGGAGACGAGTTGGCGGGTTTTGAGGTAGCCGGGGTGGCCTGTGGTTTCGTGGTCATGACAACGGTGTAATACAGCTTTGCGGAGAGAGTCGTCCGCAGGGATATATGTGCGTCCTTGGAAGGTGAGGACCCCGTTGTCGTAACGCCAATCAGTGACACGTTTGTGGAATGAGAGGGGCAGGGTGAAGTCGGTGGAGCTGTCGGAGACGTCTGGGACCAACTGAAGGAAATCCTGGACCATAGAGTCGTGTTTGGAAGTGTCCGAGATATGTTGGGAGAAGGCGGTGTCGATAAGATTGACAAAAAGAGAGTGGGGAAGGAGGGTGACTCCGGAATTGTCGTCATCTTCGGAGACAAGGTCAGGAGGGCGGGAGAGGGCATCCGGGGCAGCAAGGAATTTGCCAGAGATGTGAGAGAGTTTGAGGTCGTAATCCGCAAGGTCGAGGAGCCAGCGGGCTTGCCGTCGGTTGAGGTTTTGGGCGGAACGGAAGTACGTGAGGTTTTTATGATCAGTGAAGACCTGAACAGGGTGGGGGGAGCCATGAAGATATTGTTGCCATGAGCGGAGGACATGGATGATCGCTAGGAGTTCGCGATCATAGATGTCGTAGTTTATTTCAGCCGGATTGAAGGACTGAGAGAGGTAGGAACAAGGGTGTCATTCGCCATTGACATTGGTTTGGAGAAGGATGCCTCCGGAAGCATACTTTGAGGCATCTGTGGCGATGGTGAAGGGGGCGGAGGTATTAGGGAGTTGAAGAATAGGTTTCTCCAGGAAAAGGTGTTTCAGCCAGGTAAAGGCTGTTGCGCAGAGGGGAGACCATTCCCAAGGAGTGCCTTTCTTGGTGAGGTCAATCAAGGGTCGTGCGACGGAGGAATAGTCCGGAATGAACCGGCGGTAGAAGTTGGCGAAACCCAGAAATGATCGGACGTCCTTGAGTTTCTCGGGGGTGGGCCAGGATGCAATCCTGTCGAGTTTGACTGGGTCCATGGCGAGTTGACCAGGTTTCACGATCATTCCAAGGTAGTCAACTTCGGTCACTCCGAAGCGACATTTCTCGAGTTTGAGGTCCAGGTCGAGTTCCTGCATATGTTGGAGGACGCATCGAGTTCGTTCGACGTGGAGTTCTTCCATGGGGGAGTAGACTAGGAGGTCATCCATGTAGACTACAAGCCACCCTTCAGTGATCATGTCTCAGAAGGAGTCATTCATGAATCGTTGAAAGGTCGCAGGGAAGTTAGTCAATCCGAAGAACATGATGGTGGGTTCGAAGAGGCCTTTATGGGTGACGAAGGTGGCTTTCCATTGATGTCCGTCTTTAATGCGGACGTTGTTGTAGCCCCAGCGAACGTCGAATTTGGTGAACAGTTTAGCGTCCTTTAGCTTGTCGACGAGGTCGGAGATGAGGGGAAGGGGGTAGGCGTCCCGGACAGTATGCTCATTCAAGTATTGGTAGTCTTGACAGGGACGGAGGCCGCCATCTTTCTTTTTGACGAAAAAGAATGGAGATGCTTGTGGGGAGTTAGAGGGATGGATCTTCTCAGAGGCGAGGTTTTCTTCGATAAACGCTTCAGTAGCTTTGCGTTCGTCGGGGGAGAGAGGGTACACCTTTCCGATTTTCGGGGTGAAGGAGTCGTCAAGGTTGATTTCGTGATTGTAGGGGCGAGAGGGAGGAATTTGTTCGGTGGCTTCTTTCGAGAAGACCGCCGCGTAGTCAGAGTACTCAGGAGGTAAGGCCTGTTTTGGTTTGGTCTTTTCGGCATTGGCGGCGAGTTCAGTGGAGGTGTTGATTTTTCCTATAAGATTGGCAGGCCCGGAGATGACAAAACGGGAGTCGCCATGAAAGATCCTGTTCACGGTTGCGTGGGGGATGGGGTTGTTGTCGAACTCTTCCCTCATTTCGTCTTTGAGGAAGCTGGGAAGGTGGCGATGGTCTGGGAGAACATGGACATGTCGGATTTCAGGGTAGTCGTTGGGGAGTAAGGAGCGGAAGTAGGAGTCGTGTCTCCTGGAGTCGGCGGAGTGGAGGGAGTGAAGGAGTTTTGATTGGTTGGTGGATTTTGCGATGGAGATGGTTTGATTCGACCAATCAATGGAGGGGTTAGTGGCCTTGAGCCAAGGGAGTCCAAGGATGGCGTTAGAGGTCCCGCAGTTCATGACATAGAAGACCACCTTGTGGGCGAGCCCTTCAATATGAACGAAGAGTTCGGCGGAGAATTTTACCCCTCCCTGGGCAGTGGGATCTTGCATGACGCTTCAGACATTGAGGGGGTGAGGGAGGCGGGTGGTGGGGAGTTTATGTTTCCTCACGAAGTTCCAGTCGATACAGGAGATGTCAGCTCCGGAATTGATCAGGGCAGTGGTGTCGACGACTTTAAACGTATGCGAGGGAACGATGATTTGAATGGGGAGTTTCATTGTTCCGGGTTCGGTAGATACTTTTACATGCGTATGTTTAGGAGAAGAGGAGGAACCTTGCGTCGAATGAGGTCCTCCGTTTAAAAACCCGAGGGGATGGAGATTTTATTGAGTTCGGTTGTCGAGTTTTCTTCGACTTCTTTGATGCGGGCGGTGTGAGGGATAGAAGGTGAGGAATAGGTGGGGCAGTTTCTGGCGTTGTGACCATTCCTTCGGCAACGTAGACAACGGCCTTCCTTGAAACAGCATTGTCGTTCTTCCTCGGTAAGCTTTGGGGGACGGGGGGTGGTGATTGCGTCAACATCCATGGCATTAGGATCTTTTGGATGGGGGGAGGGGTTGGAGTAAGACCGGTACTCGGTTTTTTTGCCGGAGATGGCCTGAGCACGTTCCCATTGTGTTTGGAAGTGTACGGCTTTGTCGTACCATGCTTCGACGGTGATGGGGGGGGTGTCCATGGCGAAGATCCATTTCATAAGGGGGGAAGGGATGCCATTGGCAAAGAAGTTGATGAGGACATTTTCATCCGTGATGCCAGAATTGGTGACGTTGTTGCGGAAGTCCGCAATATAGGCGTTGAGGGTGGTGGCGAGGTTTTGTCCTCTCAGGGTAACACAATGGTGGGTGGATAGCCAGTGGATGGCGTTATCTGCAAGGTTGTGTTGTTCAAAGGAGGTTTTGAATGTTTTGGCGAACTCTTCAAGAGTTCCGAAGGTACCGGTATCGATGGCCTTGCGTCGGTAGGTATCAGCCCAAGTGAGGGCGGACTTTTTCTTCATGAAGGAGAGGGCATAGGCAACTTTCTTTTCATTGGTGTTGTAGACCTCATTGTTGACGATGAGGTAAGACATGACTGAGTAGTACCAGGGCATGGCACGCTCGTAGGATCCATCGAAGTCTTCTGGGACTCCAAGGCGAAGTTCGGTGGGTTTCATCGTTGATGGGGCGGGGTTCGTGTGGGACATTGGGTTTATGGTGAAGGGGTTCGATCTTCTGATCGGCTCGGGGGATGGGGGTGTGGGGGCTCATGGAAGTACCAGCGAGGCTGAGAGGGCGTGGGCAAGGGTAAGATCTTCTTGATCTTCTGGGGATACAACGATATCGTCGTCAGTGGGTACCTCTTCTTGCGAGGTCGAGGAGTTCTCTGAGGGGGATGATGGGGCTTCGTGGAAGCGGTGGGGGCCTAGAGAGGGTCTAGGGTTCGAGGGGCGATAGGGGTGAATGGTGGGCTAAGGCGAGGCTTGCCCAGTGAAGAGCAAGTTAGACCTTTTGTTACGCGTTGGCGTAGACCCGAGGGGACGAGGGTCGTTAACGTCGCTATTCAGCTGACGTGACAGGGGTTTGATAAAGGGGTGTCCTTTATCCTCAGCCTCAACGGTATGTCGTGAGCTGTTGACCTGGTCGAAGTATATCCTGACTCAGGGACGAAGGGAACCGCGTGGTAGATGCGGCGACGAGGGTATGAAGGAGCGCCTACTCAACAGTAAGGTGAGGACTGGGGACCCGAGAGGAATCGATGATCAAGGTAGATTCGGATAGGTCTAACTTGGGGAATACATCGAGGGTATCGAGGGGTTTATATACACGAGTCAAGAAAGAATAAAGCGGAGCGCAAAGGGGATGACTTGACTACAGAAAGCGATGGAATCGCGAAGAAGGGGAACGAGTCAGAGATAAGTGGTGGCAATACAACTGCGGATACTGCGGATGAGTCATGCTAAATAGGTAAGCAAAGATAAGGAAATAAGAGAGAAATAAAGTGGCTCGAGCGGGACTTGAACAGCAGGAGCACTGTCTGTTACGCGGGCTAAGGTAAGAACAAAGGAAAGGAGAAAAGAGTATGCGTGAATCGTAACAAACAGTATGTCGTGAGCTGTTGACCTGGTCGATGTTATGAATGCTCCTTTCATTATTTAAAACTCGCTCATGTCAGGAGTCGAACTTCTGACCTCCTATATAAGGAAAACCCCTATTGGCACAAGGCCACTGGGACTTAGACGTTTTCCAACATAACATATCACGTGACTACTTACATCAGCAGTCTAGACCACGAGTCACATGACTTGTCACATAAGCAAGGGCTAGACCCTTATCTCTTATCTATGATGTCATGATGACATTACACCTCATGCCCAACATGCCCATCACACGAGGCATGCTTCTTTACTTTTTTCTCTCACGGACACGCTTCTTTATGACTCATGCATTCTTATCAACCAATCATGTATTTTCTTCTTATCATGGTACGATGTCTCTTTATGGTATTTACACAAACATGTACATACAGTAGAATAGTATATAAATCCCAGGGCTTCGAGGCTGGAGTCCCCAGCTTTGAAGTCTTGGAGATTTCCTCCCATCATTGCTCACAAGGATCCAAAGGGATCATTACCTTTATACAAGGGTCAAAGGACCATTACACACCTCACTACTGCAGGGCAATAGGAGTTGTTTCAGTCAATGTATGTCGCGACTCAGGGACAAGGGAAACCGCGTGATAATGCGGTAACGAGGGTATGAAGGAAGCGCCTACTCAACAGTAAGGCGAGAACTGGGGGACCCGAGAGGAATCGATGTTCAAGGTAGATTCGGGTAGGTCTAACTTGGGGAGTACATCGAGGGTATCAAGGGGTTTATATACACAAGTCAAGGATGAATAAAGCGGAGCGTAAAAGGGATGACTCAACTTATAGAAAGCGATGGAATCGTGAAGAAGGGGAACGAGTCAGAGATAAGCGGTGGTACTACAACTGCGGGTACTGTGGATGAGTCATGCTAAATAGGTAAGCAGAGATAAAGGAATAAGAGAAGAATAAAGTGGCTCGAGCAGGACTCGAACGGCAGGAGCACTGTCTGTTACGCGGACTAAGGTAAGAATGAAAAGGAGGAGAAAAGGATAACTGCAAATCATAACAGGCACACATGTTCACGCCGCAAAAGAAGGTGCAACCTCCTGGGAAGAGGCAAAAAGCACCGAAGAAAAGACCTCAGGAAAGGAGATCTCAATGGACGACTTGCGGGGCAAGTCAATTACGGAGATAAGAGCCCTCTTCCAAAAGAAGAAGAAGGGAAAAGGCAGGGCGGCCTGAGAGATAAAGGATCTCAGTCCGCCAATAGATTTAAAAGTTTAGATGTATTTACTCCCGAGGAATCCCCCGTCGAAGGTGACAGGGTTAAGGGTGGTGGGCTAGCCGAAAGCCACCGGATTAACTTAATCAGGAACGAAGGATATGAAGTTCTCAATGAGAACCCTGTAATCCTTGAAACAGGTTCTCTGCCAAAAGATGGTATCGACATGCGAGAAATCGCTCGCATGAGAGTCGAAGAAGAAGCTTCGGACTTCCCTGACGAAATCTTTGTGCGCACGGTTCACCAAAGAAAAGAAATAAAAATGAATGTTTCTATTGGCTCGACGTGTCATATCCCAAATTCTTGCTAAGTCCCCTCCACTCCTCCATGTATATCATCTCCGCTATTCTGCTCCTATGTCATCCGCTACTCCGTGTCCGCTCTACTTCTTGCACTCATGTACGTTATGTTACGTTTCCCTTTGTTCTCTTTATAGTTAGTCTCCATTCCATCACTGCGGTGCTCAGGGTAAGGCGCACAGCTCCAGCTGTGCGACTGACCGGCACAGCAGCGGTACTCTGTTTCCTCCGTCACTCTGACCCTGACTTTACTACATTCGGACTTTGACCTCCGTATATAAATCCGCTGTAATATGTCTTAGCCCCTCAGTTTGAATATCAACTTAGTTTCCGTCCTCTGCTCTCTCCTCCATCATTGAGCTCGTCAACGAGTTCTCTCACTTGAGTCTTGATGACTCTCCTCTGACCTCTGGTCACTCCGTACCTCCGCTCCGCTCCCCTCATAAATTAGGGACAACGGAACTGGACAAGGGCACACCACATAAGGTGAAGCCGAAGTCCCTACCCCCTCCGACCAACTCCGGCACTCCGGAGTTCGCCACCCAGTCCCCGACGGACCCATACTTAACAGTATATTCGAACTCCCGCTTGTCCGAGTTCTCATCCCTTCCCTCCAACAATCGACAATCACCCATGGCCACACATACCATGCAAACGCGATCCCGATCGCGAATGCACCAGGCCTCTGACAACGAGCGCACTTCGGCCACTCCCCCACTATACCATCCGTTATCGTTTTTTGCCAGTTCACATCGCGGACCAGCTGTCGTCGATGAGTTCCGCAGTTTCTCCACCTGTCGGACTTTCGCTTCCACATTGCAGGCACCATGCCAACTGAGGTCCCCAACCCCAGGTACTCGCATCGAAGAAGTCATTGATGAAGGCGAAGAAACAGACAGCTCCCGCACCGAACAGCCGCTACCTGGCGGGTTCAACACACCACGGCGTCGTCCTCCTCCACATGACGACGAACCGTCAGACCATGATTCCGACGGGTTTAACCCAGATGAACTCAACCTGCCAGATGATGATGATGATGACTATCCCGCCGGTGGTCCCCCAGGACCCAGCGATGACCCCGACCCTGGCAACGGACACAACAGCAATGAAGACGAAGACGAAGACGAAAATGTTCTGGTCCCGCAGGACGTGCTCACCAATTTGGCTGATGCCATCCGTGGACTGTCACGTGCTAATCGCCATCCCGCTGAGTCTGGAAGCTAGCGGACCAAGGTTTGTGAGCCTGACCAGTTTGACGGCATGGAGCCTCGGAAACTCCATACGTTCCTGGTTCAGTGCGAGCTGAACTTTCAAGACCAGCCTAGGGCCTTTAGAATGGACCACGCCAAAGTCACATTTGCGCAGTCTTACCTCAAGGGCATGGCCCTAGAATGGTTCGAACCCAACCTCCTCGACACGGAGGACCCTCAATTCCGTCCTCGCTGGATGGATCATTACAGGGACTTTGTGCTCAAGTTGCAGACCAATTTCGGTCCTCACGACCCTGTCGGAGATGCTGAGCACCAGCTCGACAACCTCGCCATGAAGGACACGCAGCGTATCAACAAGTACGTTGTGGAGTTCAATAGGATAGCTTTGCAAGTCCGCGGCTATGGAGAAGGCGCTCTCCGTCACCATTTCTACAACAGCCTCCTGGACAGAATCAAGGACGAAATCTCCCACGTCGGCAAGCCTGCAACACTCACCGCACTCCGTCATCTCGCGCAATCAATCGACGCGCGTTATTGGGAGCATAAGTCCGAGATTAACCGTCTGTTACAATTTCCTGTGCTGAAGGGGACAGGGACTACTCTTTTGTTTCCTCTATGGTCTTTGCGTCTATGTCCTCTCTTGAAGAGAGCGACTATTTCTCTTTTCTTTCTGAAAGCCGAAGTGGAACACATCATTCCTGATCCTGATCCTTACACCGC